>JAPYYV010004663.1:0-16350 GCA_030522625.1 Copidosoma aretas
CTTGATAAGGCTGTCTGTGAACAGCGAAACGTCGACGATTGTCATGTTATCAATAAAGATATGCACTCCACATCCGGCCTTTATTTACTATAGTTAAAAATATAAATAGGTATAGTACATTTATATATCACAATATTTATCGTTAAAAATAGTAAAAATCTAATTCTCGTCTTTCAATAAAATCATGTTATTAGTTTATACGAAGAGGAACAGAGGAGAGGAATACCAACTAACAAAGGCATGAAGGTACAAAGGCAGTTGCACCAGAGATCAGTAGAGAGATTGCTGACGTCAATGCTAACAGGCGTGTCAACTATTAGCCGCTAATTCGAGCGCTCGGTCGTTGTACCAAGGCGCACAACTCGTCAATCGGCGATGACGTAGTAGCAAAAAGTGTGTACCTACGAGAGCGAGAAAGAGGAGTAGGCATGTGCTGTATAGGTCTACAGAGAAAGGAGAAAGGAGGGGAGATGCGTCCGTTTATATACGTATGCAGTATATGCAAGGTACAGCTGAGCTCGGAGCGAGACCAATCTAATGTGCGGGCGATAATTGCGATTTCTTTATTTTAGTATCAGTATGCATGGCACTCTCCAACTTGTATATAACTGACACGCTGTTATACGATATTTCACGTATCAACCTGTTGGAAACAATCAATTATCTCTTTTTATCTAAATAGAAATGAACTAGCTACAGCCTAAGCCCTGGGGGTTTCCAGTGATCATATGCCACTTGGATATATTGAATACCTAATGCGTTGCTAGTCCAGTTGGTTAGTGCGAATGAACATCTTGAGTTTTTTGGCGGTCCAGGGTTTGAATCCCGCTCGACTGGAATTTTTTTTTGCAATCGATCAGTCCGTTTAAATCCTGTAATGTATTTTTACCATTTCTAATTCATTTAATTCAATATTAACGTAAAAATATATTATTTTATGTAGTTTTATTAAAATCTGAACAATAATCAAGGTGCAGACAGTACTATTTACCTTGAAGACGTACAGGAGTTTGTATCAAAAATTTTTTTATCGCATCCAAGTGCAAACCTGCATAATCGATAAAAATGTTTTTTTTTAGTTACACTAATATATAATTTACTCCTTCAACATTGCTCATTAAAAATAACGAGATGTACGTTTTTCAATTCAAGATTTAAAAACAATAATGAATGCTAAACAATTTTTTCCACAAAAGTTGATTTTTATAAGTAGATAATGAAATTAAATCCAAAAGTAACAAAAACAAATTTTGTTGGGTCAACACTCAAAATATCATATTAAAAACACAATTTACGTGAGAAAAAATTCAGAGGCACAAAAAGACTTATTTTATTCAGTATCAAATTCAATCACTGTAACTTTAATACAATTTACTTATTTACAAACATACATATTCTTTTACACATACTTTTTACACTTTTATTCACATTTACTGCGTCGTTAAATTTTATTGCACAAAAAATTATTGATTAATACTCTAAGGTAGAAAATCCGTGATCTGAGGTAATTAAACGAGTGTACACGTTATTTACCGAATTCTGACGGTATTCTAGGTTATGACTACGCTTTTTTTGTAATGTGACAAATTTTCATCGATAAACTTCGAATAATCTGGCTTTTATTTCGTTCCGTCACGCCATAATTTGAAAAAACAAAAATTAAGTAGAAATTTTTCAGATCTGCCCAGTATTTTTTATAAAATTAGTTTGATTTGTTACTTTTGTCTTTACAGCTGTTATTGCTGTACTCTACTCCAACCCCTGTTAAAAACATATTTTAAACTCAATAATCTTGAAAATGAGGCCCGACACGCTAACTTTAAACAATTTTTAGTAACATGAAAAAACCGCTGCCAATTTATTGGCACAAAGCTTTTACAGGTTTTTTTTAAGCTATAACTATATCTTTTAAGAAAAAAATTCTTTTTTTATTATAAATATTCAAACTTAACAATAACAAACTCTTAAACAAATTTGTATACATAAATAAATCTTCATATTGGACAAATTAAATTATATAAAAATATATTTGTTGAAAGCTATCAAAATAAAACCAACGATGATTAAATTACACTCGCGAGCGGAAACATTTAAAATCGCTTGTAATATTATACATTATTCTATTAATTCTACTACATGTAACAAGGATCGAATTATTTTCACACTGAATGTAGAACTTTTACTCTAATATTTTTACAATGTATGAGAGAAGTATAGGTTATGAAAGCTGTATTTTGATCATTATTCATGTATAATTCCTGTAATAATTACTGTACTGCGTCACCTGTGAATTTAACTGTGAACGAAATATTTTTAACTAAATTCTAATTTAAAATCTGTTTCTGTTGGTAACTTTTGCCGATAAAAACTTTTTCTTACAATTACAAAAAATACAAAATATAATACATTTATCATAGTAATGTAGCGGAAAATCAAATTAAGTTAGTTTGTGAGTTGTAATTTGCAGGACATGGTTGCGTAATTCATATTGCAAAATTAAGTAAGGTTTTTTTTACCCTTAAAAAAGTAAAAAAAAAACCCGTTTTTTGACTATAAATATTGTTTTACAAGCCTTAATAAGGTGTAAAACTAAAATTTTGTTCCAGAAAAATAAATGTATACAGAAACAATAATCTGTAGCCCTTTATCTCCAGAATGGATTGATTTGTTTGAGATATAATTTTTTCCACATAATTTTAATATTTTTTGAATAAAAACCGAACAAAATAAGCTATCAAGACCCTAAAAAATGGAAAATAAGGGTATTTTCATGTTCTATCGAATAAGATCATTATAAACTTTGCATGATAAATTTTCGACCCTTAGGCGAAAAAACTATTTTTTACTATCAAATATGTTTATAACTACCTCAATAACGTATAAAACTTGAACTTTTCTTTGAGCTGCCATATGGATTAGAAAAGAGAAATTTTAAGCTCTATTACATTAATATCGGTCGTTGGTTTTTTTTTCTAAAAATGGGGTTTTCTTACTTTAGACAATGTATAAGACATTTCTAACGTACTTTCACCAAAAATTTTTTTTACCGAGACAGAGCTTCCTCTATAAGGAAGCAAAATTTCATGTGTAACTTTTTTTTGAATTCAAGAAAAGTTTTATTGGTGAGTAGGTATCGATTTTTTACCTCAAGAAAACTTATTATCCAGCTACGAAGAGATCAGGAGTAAGAATTAAAAAAAACAGTCTGCATTTTCTTTATATGTACGACTTTTTGATACTACTTATACGTTTTTAATAAAAAAAACGTTATGTTATATTTTGAAAACTAAAACTTCCATCACTTATATAAATCGCTGTTGAACAATTTAACATCCAGAGAAAACTTAACTTACACGTGCTTTTTGTTTTTGGCAAGTTACTTGCAAATGTTTGTTTTAAAAACTTATTTTTGTATGAACAAATGTATCCAACTCATTACCCATCATATATTTTTCAAAATTTTTTTCGGTGACTTTATCTTTAATCATTCAAGGAAAAAAAAAACATCCTTCTAAAATTGAAATCAAACAAATTGCAAAAAGGATTGCCATTTTTTTAGAGCTTATTTTCTTAATTAAGGCAATTCATGCGTGACAATATTGTCGTCAGCATGAAATGAAATTTTGTTGAATTGTTTATTGGATTGCGATATACTTTCATTCAAAATTTCAGTGATATCGACCGCGTTAGACTCGAGAAAAAGCTCTTTTCAAAATCCTGTCTTAACATAGGCTGTTATGGAGAGCAGTACATTTTCTACGTTCTTTACGAGAAATAAACAAATTTGCCCTTCAGAAACGAATAAGAAACTAACACAATGAAACTCGTGCAATACTAAAGAGATTCGTATATTGGAGAACGTGAATGACCGTCTAATTCAAAAGATGCTAATGAAAATGAAATCGAACATTTGCTCTTCGTATGTTAAAGGCATAGGATATCATTGTCTGCAGAAATTTTGAGGTTCAATGCAGTTTTAAAGAATTATTTCAAGCAACTTTTGTACGAAATATGATTAGAAATTTTATGATAGGGCTTTATTTTATTCAACAATTATTATTTCATGACATTTTCATTAGTTACGACGACTTTACCAAAAATTAAATTTACAGTTGCACATTTGTCGCGGGAGTCGCGCATAAACCACCTTAATAAGGTACACTCATGCATCATTGCAAATAATACAAAAATTTTTTTTGCATCTTCGTGCCAATGAATTGGCAGCGATTTTTTCATGTTATTGAAAATTGTTTAAAGTTAGGGTATCGGGACTTATTTTCAAAATGATTGAATTTAAAATTTTTTCCACACTGTTCTTCAGCAAAGCGTGTAGGAAATCGGTGCGCGAAAATTTTTCAACATCGCAAAAAAAATTTGTGTGCAACAAGATGACAAAAAATTTATGATCAAATTTAAAGTTAAAAATAATGTTAGTATAGTGATTTATGAAACAGAGAATTTTTTTTCGATGGAATAGTATCTCGAGCGAGTTATTAGAGTTCCATATTAGAGTAGAATAGTTATTTTTCTATGAAAAGCGAACCTTATTTTCTGCATATTTTCTCGAGTAACTACTTACTTCATCAGATTTCGAAGTTTATCGCACAATAAAGTTTTGTTAGTGTATTAGTAACAGTTTAGCAATAGAAAATCTTTTTATTCTCATTTCGCGTAACAGTATCCGATTTAAGAAATTTTCTCATCATTTTTACTGATTAAATCCGTTCGATGCTTCTCGGCGGGGGGGGGGGGCTTCGCCCCTCTGTACAACCCCGGCAGTGGCTTCGCCCCTTGCTCCCTCACCACGGTCTGCCGCCCCTGGGCCTCGCACAACTTTTGTCATGAATTATTATTTCGTATTAATCATACACGAAAAAACGAGCACAAGTTGCTATACTTAAGTATAAAATTGCGTGATCAATAAGAAAGTATCCATATGTATACATAGCCAATAAGTGTCGAGCGTGAAGTTTGAGTATTATTAATTCAGTGGTAAAAAGAATTAATTAGGTATCTGGAATTACTTGGAGAATTAATCAATTTTCCCCACACATGTCATGAAAAATCTTATACGCAACTCGTGCGGGACGATTCTCGCACTCGTGTAATTGACTTGCACTCGCGTCCGATGTTGGTAAGTCCGGCTGCTCGTGCAAATCAATCACTACTTATGATCACTACTCGTGCGGGAATCCGTCTTTCCCGCACTTGTTGCGTAAATAACTATTTGAACATGGGTTGGAGTAGGGTACAGCAATAGCAGCTGTAAAGACATAAGTAACAAATCAAACTAATTTTATAAAAAAAACTGGACGAATCTTGAGAATTTATGCTTGATTTTAGTTTTTTTAAATTATGGTGTGACGGGACGGAATAAAAGTCAGTTTATCCTAAGTTTATGGATGAAAATTCGTCACATCCAAAAAAAGCGTACAGCCCTAATCTAGAAGACCGTCAGAATTCGGGTTATAACGTGTACACTCGTTTTATTACCTCAGATCACGGATTTTCAACCTTCGAGTGTTGATCAATAATTTTTTTGTACCCTACTCACCAATTTTTGGTGATTTCTCAGGAAATTTCGCAGGATATTTCTCATCTCAAAACCACACCTGAGAAATCACCTAAGTAATCACCTGAGAAATTTGCACATGGGTTTTTAAAAATATTTCTAACGATAGATAAAATTTATTTTAGTTATTGAATAAATATATTTAGAATATAAAACTGTTAGAGGGACGAAAATTGTTTTTTAGTTTCACAAGCCATAAAAGTTGTATGTTTCACCTAGGTAAAACAACACATTCTGAGTGGCAAGACATTTTGGTTTGTGTATAAGTATTTTGTAAGATGTACAAGATGGTAATCCACAAACGAAAGATGTACGCCCTTACTAGATTCGATCGCGCCTACGTTCAGTTCAGTTTGGTTCTGTTTGGTTTGGTCGGTTGCGGGATGTAAACTAAGAAAAAAAAATACGTGATCCAGCCCGATTTCGTTTAAAGAACAAGTAGAACCTCAAAGGTTCCTATTTTAAATACACCTTAAGTAGGTTCTTTTGATATAAAAAGTAATGGATAATTACATGAAATTGATATATGCTATTCTTGAAAAAATTTTCAACACTTATGCAAAATTTTGGGTGGGGTTGACGATGAAAATAATGAAAAAAAACAATTTCAAAGTGACTCTCTGTAACATAAATCTGATAGCAGAGGCCCCGGAAGTGGCTCGAAATATTGATGTAACTTCGAGCAGATAATGAAGATCCAACAAAGAATAATAGCACAAAAGCAGAGATCATAAGCTTCATTCTGCACTCAAGAAAAACTTTTGACGATCAAATCACGGAAATATTCTTTGTTGAACTGTCATGTTTTGTTAAGTTTAAAGGTTAGGCCACTTAGGCCATGATCACTGCTACTTTCTGCATATAGCAGAACACGTACCACGCTTGACATAAGGCCGCAGTCACATGGAGCGCGTAACGCGTAAGCGTAACCACTTGAGCCCGTGAGAGTGAGAGAGAGATCAAATACGCGAACCTCTCGCTCCCTCTCACGAGCTTAAATGGTTACTCTTACGCGTTACGCGCTTTATGTGACCGCGGCTTAAGGCTTACTTACTTGTGACGTCATCATGCAAGATGGCGATAGCCTGGGCTAAAAATTTGAATTTCCATCTAAAGTAGTGTTAGAGTGATAAAAGGTATTAATTTGTACAGCTGATGAAAATGCTTGTAAGAACTTCTTTTTTTAAGCCATCGAATGGACAATGAATATTTGGCATATTTACTTGATAAGTAATATAAATTAATGAACGGAGTTATCGCTGGCACACAGTTGATCTGAAAAACATTTTTTTCTATTCTTACAAGGGCCCAATTACGCAAATTTTAAAGTATGACATAACTCAATGCCTAACCATGCAGATCAAATTTTAATCACACTGAAATAAAGTGCACAGGTGATAAGAATCACGTTGCACGCACAAAGTGTGGTTCAACCCAGCTTGTTCATATACCTATATACATCATGTTGCAACAATGCATCAGAGGAGGCACGATGTATATAGGTTTACATATTGGCTTGCTATAACCACACTTTTTGCTAGCAACGTGATTCTAATCATATGTACTATGTTCTAACTATGACTCTAATCATTCAGTAGAATTAAAATTTATTCTATATTATTAAGCATTGCTTGCTGTCATATTTCGATATTGGTGTGATCAGGCTTTTGGGAGAATAAAAAAAAATTGTTTTTCCAACCAACTTTTTGCCAGCGATAATTTCGTTTATTTATTTACAATACTTATCCGGTAAATATGCTAAATTCAAATTGCCTATTTGACTGCTTATAAAAAGAATAAGTTCTTGAAAGCATTTTAATCAGCTGGTACAAATTAATAACTTTTATCACTCTAACACTACTTTGGATGCAAATTAAAATAATTACCCCAGGCTATCTTGCATGATGCCATCTTGCATGATGACGTCACAAGTAAATAAGCCTTATGTCGAGCGCGATACGTGTTGTGCTGTATGCAGAAAGCAGCCATGATCATGGCCAAAGTAGCCTAACCTTAAAACTTAACGAAACATGACACTTCAACAAAGACTGTCTACGTGAATTGATCGTCAAAAGTTTTTCTTGAGTGCAGAATGAAGCTTATGATATCTGCTTTCGTGCTATTATTCTTTTTTAGATCCCCATAATCTGCTTAAAGTTACATCAATATTTCGAGCCACTTCCGGGGCTTCTGCCACCAGATCTATGTTAAAGAGGGTCACTTTGAAATCGTTTTTTTCATTATTTTCATCGTCAACCCCACCTAAAATTTTGCATACGCGTTGAAAAGTTATTTGAGAACAGCATATATCAATTTCATGTAATTATCCATTACTTTCCATATCAAAAGAACCTTCTCAAGATATATTTGAAATAGGAACACTTGAGGTTCTACATGGTTTTTAAACGAAATCGGGCTAAAACACGTATTTTTTTTTTTTTTTCATCTCGGAACTGACAAATCAAACAGAACCGAACCGAACTGAATGTAGACGCGATCGAATCTAGTAAGGGCGTACATCTTATGTTTGTGGATTACCATTTTGTACATCTTACAAAAGACATATATACAAACCAAAATGTCTTGCTACTCAGAATATGTTGTTTCACGTAAATAAAACATACAACTTTTATGGCTTGTGAAACTAAAACACAATTTTCATCTTTCTAACAGTTTTATATTCTAAATATATTTATTTAATAACTAAAACTAATTTTAATTAAATAAACAAGACAAGTCTTGTGTAGAGTGGTAGTTTTTATTGACAATTGTACATCAACGTTTCGCCATTTCATACGGTCTCATTGTAATTTCTCGGGTGATTTGATTGGTATTTTCTCAGGTGTGGTTTTGAAATGAGAATTCACCTGAGAAATCACCTGAGAAATCACCTGACATTGGTGAGTAGGGTAATAAAATGAATCGACGCAGTAAATGTAAATAAAGGTGTAAAAAGGATGTTTAAAGGATATGTATGTTCGTAAATAAGTAAATTGTATTCGAGTTACAGTAATTGTATTCGATACTGAATAAAGTGAGTGTTTTTCTGCCTCTGACTTATTTTTCACGTGGATTGTATGTTTTTAATATGATATTTTGAGTGTTGACCCAACAAAATTTGTTTCTGTTACTTTTAGACTATGATCCCCACTGCAAAATAACACGTTAGTATCTATTTTGTTGATTAATTGACAATGTGTATTTACTGTTTAATTACATTATCTCCTTATAAACTTCAATTTTTGTGGAAAAAATTGTTCAGCAATTTATTATTGTTTGCTTAAATCTTGAATTGGAAAACGTATACCTCGTTATTTTCAATGAACAATATTGAAGGAGAAAATAATATATTAGTGTAAGTAGAAAAAACATTTTCCTCGATCATGCAGGTTTGCACTTTAAAGCCAAAAAAAATCTTTGATACAAACTCCTATACGTATTCAAGGTAAATAGTACTCTGTGCACCTTGATTATTGTTCAGATTTTAATAAAACTACATAATATAATATATTTTTACGAAAACATTGAACTAAATGAATTAAAAATGTTAAAAATAAATTACAGAATTTAAATGGACTGATAAATTGCAAAAAAAAATTCCAGTCGAGCGGGATTCGAACCTTGGACCGCAAAAAAAATCAAGTTGTTCATTCGCACTAACCAACTGGACTAGCAACGCATTAGGTATTCAATATATCCAAGTGGCATATGATCACTGGAAACCCCCAGCGCTTAGGCTGTAGCTAGTTCATTTCTATTTAGATAAAAAGAGATAATTGATTGTTTCCAACAGGTTGATACGTGGAATATCGTATAACCGCGTGTCAGTAATATACAAGTTGGAGAGTGCTATGCATACTGATACTAAAATAAAGAGATCGCAATCATCGCCTGCACATTAGGTTGGTTTCGCTCCGAGCTCAGCTGTACCTTGCATATACTGCATACGTATATAAAGGGACGCATCTCCCCTCCTTTCTCCTCTCCCTGTAGACTTTTATAGCATGTGCCTACTCCTCTCTCTCGCACTCGCACGCGCACCTAACTGTATATACGTTTCCTCTCCGCTCCTTGAGCTTCTTGTATACCAACGTGCACATGTCTACCATACTACGTCATCTCCGATCGACGAGATGTGCGCCTTGGTACCAGCGTTGGCCACGACTGAGCGCTTGAATCGGCTGCTAAAAGTCGGCACGCCTGTTAGCATTGACATCAGCAATCTCTCTACTAATCTCTGGTTGTACAGTCCAAGGAGCAAGGTCAGTGATTAGTCACTTCCGTCAATTTTATAACTATAGAAGGATAGCCGCGTGATGGCTCTGTCGGTAGCACGTGTGCCTACAGATTTTGATGGTCGGGGTTCGATCCCTACTTCAGGCAAAAATTTTTCAATTAAAAAAAAGTTTTTTCCCGGGTGGGAATTGAATTTTTCCTAACCCACTGTCTTTCTACCGATTAATAAATACCGTTTAAATAAACTACCGAACATATACCGTATGGCGTAATACAACATGGGTTGTCAAAACGCCATGTCTGAGCCTTTGGGCGATGATGAATGTAAAAAAAGAAACTATAGAAGGATCTTCAATTATTTGAGCGCATCATATTAGTCGTTTTGTTTTATATAGGAAGATTATAGTAAGTCTAAAAGACATGATAGACATATAAAGAAAATATAAAGTTTATTAGCGTTCATGAAATTCTTGACTCACTTGATAATGACACTTATCTGTGGCAATTTTTGCAAAATGATGACCAAAATTTAGGCTAAAAGTCTGCAGCATTATTTCAAAAATTGTATAATAAGATTCAACAACATTAAATAGCTAAATTGCAAAAAACCTTTTTGTTACGTTGACGGCATTACAATATTTGTATTAAACATCTAGTTGATTCGATCAGATATTTTAATAGTACTGAATTTAGAAATGACAATACTAACTTATCCTTGGACGAAATTCATTATAAGTTTTAGGAAAGGCATTCAAATTAAAAATCGATGATATTTTCATTTTTCTACAAAAGTTTGAGTCTGAGTTCAACTCACAACTTTTATTTCAAAAGATTCTATAGATAAATTCCTTACATATACCCACAAGCACAGTAAATATTTAGTTTATAAAAACACCGTTAGATTTGGAAAGAAATTTGTAAATGACAATCTATACATTTAAAATTTAGTGCTAAGAAGTGTTAAAGCAATAATAGAATTACGAGGACAAAAAATGAAGATATAGATTGTAACAATAAGTTGTTTCATACTCCATGTGATTCTGGTATCAAAAATTGATTTGATACTGTATTATCTAATTTAATCTAAAATACCTTGAGGCTTGGACCTAATTTTTGTTTTTCTATTAATGAAGATAAAACAACTTTATTTCAGGTATGGAAATCATTTCAATCCACGCTTGTTTTTAATAAGGTCAAAGAAAATAAATGTGAAGAATCAATAAGTAAATTGTTGTGCTTCGTAAAACATAAGCTACATAATAATTGTTTGATAAGTTATGTTGATGAAAAGATCAATGGCGATAAGGACTCCATAGTAGAATTTTTCAAAAGTCACAGAGAGATATTGGTCTGCAGGGGGTGTAAGGGTGGCTCAATAGTGGTAGTGTGAAGGTCAAACTACAATTAAAAGGTACAAAATGCGTGAAATGATTCTAATTATAATAAGTGTTTACAGAAAGATCCGTTACCATATTTAAAAAGAACGGCTAAAAAGCTGATAGGTAAATGGGATGGATGGGGTTTTTTTACACTTAAAATGCAAAGAAGCATATCTTTTAAAATTGACAGTTGCTCTCTAGCACGAGCATATGGACTTACTAAAAGGTACACAAAGTGAATTTTTCGGTGACAATAATAATTTCAAGTATTGGGTCACTCCTTTATTCCTTCGCTAAAGTTTTATCAAAATTATTGACTAATGCTGTTCCTAGATCTACTTATTGTCTAAAAAACAGTTATAAATTGAAGAAATTACTTAAAAGTATTTTCTGCATACCCCCGCCGAAAGTGCTTCATATCTGCCCTGCTCCAAAACAAACACTCAGCTCTTTCGACGAGGGTATGCATAAAAATAGTATACGCACCATTTTCGGAGGTTAAGAAATGCATTAGATTTCACGTTAACCACCCTTGGCTTCACCTCGGGCATTTATTCTCGTGAAATCTAAAACATTCTTAACCTCACTCACTAGGTGTGTAATTAGCTATATTGTCCGCAACGGATATAAGTTGATCTTACTTGATGTAGTATTTATACCATAGAGATATAATAATAGTGCGGACTAGCGCTATGCAAGCCCGTAAGTCGTAGCGATAGCAGAATCTAGTGTAACGGGGCATCTGTCTTTGTCTGACTGAACCTTTTTATTGGCTGGGCTGCCAGCCAGGGCGAGTGAGCAAGTCACAGTAGCTAATCGCATATCTCTGCCCGACAAAGATAGATGACCCGTCACACTCAATTTTGCTATCGCATAACATAGCCGCTTGTCTGCTCTATTCTTATATCTCTATGCTTTGTACACTAATTTTCCAACGTCTGTGAAGTTGGACGACATAATTAAAATACTTTCACCAATGTAGGATATTAATTTAAGGTTTTTCAACAGTTCTCACACAGTTCTTCTAATTAGAACAAAAACAAGTGCACTAGTAACTTCGGCGGAAGTTGGCAGGACACCTTTGCATGCAGGCATTGGGGACCATCCCAGCATCGTGACAGTAGGCTACGAATTTACAGATATTATAGTGTTCTTAGATAGGCTGGGTTTCGAATTCAGTTATTAATTTTGTAAAAATAACCCCGTTTACTGCTAACTTTGGCGGAATTTTGCAGGACACCCTTGCATACACGCATGCGAGTGTCCCAGTAACGTGACAATAGGCTAGGAATTGACAATCTTTTAACAGTTATTAGATAGGTTGGATCCTGGATTCCCAGTTATTATTTTTTTTTATAACTTAGTGCACTGTTAACTTTCTTAGACCTTAATCTGAAGAATACGGATTTTATTTAATGCTTTGATTATTAATAAGGCTATCAGTATTCTGGGAAATAACTTCCAGTTCTTTGAAATTGTTAAAAATAGTAGTTTTCCTACCTCGGGCACTTTTACAACCCTGGTACACCCTTGGTAGGAAAAATAAGATTTGCCACTTATGTGCATCCGACCAAGGGGGCCCCAACAATCCCTCGGGCGTTGCTTCGCAAGCGTCCTCGGGCTCAAGGACCGCCCCGGAGAGATGCACATTTGTGACGAAAACTACTATTTCCTACCTCGGGGATTTTTGTAACCCTGGTACATCCTTGGTAAGAAAAATAGCATTCGTTACTCGATCGTAAAGGCTTTATTACAAACCTTGTTACGGCACTTGCCTATGGCTCGTGCCGCCAACTTATCGGTCCGTAAACAAAAGCCTTTTCACTCCCGTACGAAAACTACTATTTCGTTAATAATGTTTATCTCACTAGGCCCCAGTGTACATGTAAGGCAATGCCCAAGGAACTGTTATGCTTGCTCTTGGCCGGATGCGCATCAGTGGTGAATTCTTTTTTTTCTATCAAAGGCGCAGTAAGTAGTCGAAAATGCCCAAGATAGGAATAGTAGTTTTCGTACGAGATTAGAAAGGCTTTAATCTGCAAACCGAGAGGTTTACGGCACGAGTTATAGGCGAGGGACGAAACAAAGTTCGTAGAGAACCCTTTGCGATCTTGTTACGAATGCTTTTTTTCCGAGCGAAGGTGTAGCAGGGTTCCAAAAAGGCCCGATGAGGAAAAATAATTATTTATGAGGATATATGACATACATCCATGACCCTTAGTGTAAAACAGACATTTACCATAATGTTATGAATAATCACCGCTGATTTCACACCAGTAGTGCTCTGATGAGAGCCACACGCGGGTATAACCAATATAACCGTCAAGCGTAAGAGAGAGAGGAGCAGGCATGAGCTATATAGGTCTACAAGGGAGAGGATTCAAGAGGAGAAAGGTAGGGACCGATTATGTCTATGTATATACAAGGTATAGCTGACCGGAGCGAAACCAACCTAATGTGCACATGTGCAGGCGATGATTGCGATGTATTTTTTTTACTATATGCATAGCACTCATCAACTTATATCATATACATCTGACACGCTGTTACACAATATTGTACGCATCATGCTCTAGGGAACAATTAATTATCTCTTTTTATCTAGTTAGTAATGAACTAGCTACAGACTAAGCGCTGGGGGTTTCCAACGATCCTATGCCACTTTGATGCATTGGAGATTTGATATGTTGCTAATCGAGTTGCTTAGTACGAAATGTCTGATCGAAGTTTTTAGCGGTCCGAGATTCGAATCTCGCATGGCTCGAATTTTTTTTTTTGCAATCTATTAGTCTATTTAAATTTTTTAATTTATTTACCCTTTTTAATTCATTTAATTCCATTTTTGCGTAAAAATGTATTAGTTTATGAAGTTTCATCAATATCTGAACCATAATCAAGGTACATACAATACTACCTTGAATACATACAGGAGTTTGTATCAAAAATTTTTTTTTCTTCTAAGTGCACACCTACATAATCCATGAAATTTTTTTTCCACATATACTAATATATTATTTACTCCTTTAATATCGTTCATTAAAAATGATGGGATATTTTACGTTTTCCAAATCTAGATATCAAATAACAATAATGAATTGCTGAACAATTTTCTCCACAAAAATCGATGTTTATAAATAGATCATGAAATTAAACATTACACAGTGTCAATTAATCAATAAAAATAAAACCAACGTGTTATGTTGCAGTGGGGATCATAATCTAAAAGTAACAAAATGAACAGGTCTGGTTGGGTCAAAATTCAAAGGATCACATTAAAAACACAAAATTACGTGAGAAAAAAGCCAGAGGCACAAAAAAAGTCACTTTATTCAATATTGAATACAATCACTGTATCTTGAATACAATTTACTTATTTACAAACATACATATCCGTAAACATTTTCACACTTTTATTAAAATTTGCTGCGTCGTTTCATTATATTACAAAAAATTATTTATTAATACTTTAAGGAGGCTTGGGCGTTTTGTGCCGTACCAAGCGAGGGGCATTCTAAGGTTCTAAGAATTATGAAAAATATTTTTTGCTTATTATCTTACCTTCTTAATTAAAAAAAAGCTCGGAAACAAATGGCAATCTTTTTTCATATGAAAAATGTATGATACGTAATGAGTTGATGCAAATATTCATACGAAAATAAGTTTTTAAAGCAAATATTTGCTAATAACTTGCCAAAAACGAATAGAGCGTGAAAGTTAAGTTTTCTCAGGATGTTAAATTATTCAAAAGCTATTTATAAAAGCGATTGCAGTTTAAGTTTTCGAACAACAACGTAACGTTTTTTTTTATTTAAAAACGTATAACTTGTATCAAATAATCGTATATGTTAAAAAAATGCAGACTATTTTTTTCAATTCTCACTCACCACGATCTCTTCGCAGCTGGATTATAAGTTTTCTTAAGCTAGAAAATCCGTACCTACTGACAAATAAAACTTTTCTTGAATTTAAAACATGTTATATATGTAATTTTTTCATGTTATTTAAAATTTTTTAAAGTTAGGGTATTGGACCTAGTTTTTAAGATAAGTGAGTTCAAAATATGTTTTTTAACTTGGGTTGCAGTGGGGTACAACAATAACAGCTTCAAAGACATACGTAATAAATAAAACTAATTTTATAAAAATTACTGGACAAATCTTCAGAATTTTTATTTTTTTTTTAGTTTTTTTAAATGATGGCGTGACGGGACGGAAAAAAACTTAGTTTATTCTAAGTTTATCGATGAAAATTTGTCAAATTACAAAAAAGCGTACAGCCATAACCTACAAGACCGTCATAATTCAGTAAATAACATGTACACTTGTTTGATCACCTCAGATCACGGATTTTCTACCTTAAGGAGGCTTGGGCGATTTTGAATTAAATCCTGGCTAGCTCTAAAATTTAGAAATAAGGTAAATAAAGTATGCCAGATTTTTTTAGAAAAAAAAAATATGTAGAATGAAACATTTATTTTTGAGAAAATCGCTTATGAAAATTTGACATTTTAACACGGAACCTTATGAAACTCTAAACTAAATTGACTGCTATACCGCAATAAAATGCTGTGGGCCCAGAAATAGAATTAGTACATATATTTTAAATTGTAAAGAATCTATTACTTTAAAAAAAAGATAGGGTCAACACGTTAAATTTCGAAAGAATTAAAAGGAAAGCAATTAATCGTCTTCTACGCATGCGGAGACGGCAATGGCGAGTTCTTATCGTTATTTTTATCGATATTTTACAAATTTTTAGGTCAATTAAACTATTAAATTTTAATATGTCATTGAGATAGTTATTTATCATGATAATAAGCAAAACATATTATTCATAATTCTTAGAACCTTAGAATGCCCCTCGCTTGGTACGGCACCAAACGCCCAAGCCTCCTTAAAGTATTAATAAATAATTTTTTGTAATATAATGAAACGACGCAGCAAATTTTAATAAAAGGGTAAAAATGTTTACGGATATGTATGTTTGTATATAAGTAAATTGTATTCGAGTTACAGTAATTGTATTCAATATTGAATAAAGTGAGTTTATTTGTGCCTCTGGCTTTTTTCTCACGTAATTTTGTGTTTTTAATGTGATACTTTGAGTGTTGACCCAACCAGACCTGTTCATTTTGTTACTTTTAGATTCTGATCCCCACTGCAA
>JAPYYV010004664.1:0-23657 GCA_030522625.1 Copidosoma aretas
CCCCCCCCCCCCCCCTCCCCGTAGACAATTATTCCTTTTTTTCCGTTCTCCCGATATCTTCGTAGGGCTATAAACGTCGAAATCGAGTGCTCGAAATTTCGACTCTGTCGGCTCCTCTTCTTATCAATCTTCTCGGCATTAAAAGTCGATTCCCTCACTCGACTCGTCGGAACAGCTCCGACGATGATTTCGTTTTTCCCGCAGTTACTCAACTCTGGGCCCGAAACACGAATAAAAGGACGCAAACGCACACACGACTCGCGTGCTCGTTACACACGAAAAAGCGCGCGAGCCGATAAGATCCGAAGAAAAGCTCTCGAATCACCGCAGGCGTGACAGGCGTTGTCGACAAGCCCCGGGGCAGATCATCAGCAATGCACTCGCACCCGAGCCCGCAATCGTAGGAACAAACGTTCATTTCGATCGACAGGTGAGGAGGACGGAATTATCGCTGGGTCCTATGCACCGATGATAATTAGATAACGCGCGTCGTCGTCGTCGTCGTCGTCGTCGTCGTCGTCGTCGTGGCGAATCGAAAATTGCGCATTGAACTGCCCGGCATACGTCCGACTTACTCGGTCGTCCATATTATATACACTTACGTGCAGTCACAGGGAGCTACGTGTGCGGTCCGCGATCTCGATCTCATTATATACATATAATCCGGGCGCCGCGAGTCCCTGGGCATCGATCTGTACTTACGTCTGTTCGTTAACTGTAGTTAAGGACGTTTTTGACGCGCCGAACGGGACGGATAGAGTGAGAGAATATTATATATAGCGTATGCGTTACGTGGATTATAGGGCGTGGGCCTTTTGTGCACCTATAATGTTGGGCGCTGGTTTCACCGTGTATACGCTAAGCGACAGCCAGAAGAGACTGGATGACGGATATGAAAATCGTGGGGCTCGGATTGCCTGTCACGCGAAAGATGTGAAAGTGATGGCTTATCGGTCGACCGGTTGCTTTTTTTGTTGTTGTTGTTGCTGTTGCGTCGCTGTTCGAATGAGAATTTTTCAAACGTGGCTTTACACTGATGGATTTCTGTTAGGATTTTCATCCGAAAATCATGCAACGCACCACACCGAGAGAAAATAATTCGAAAATTACCGTCTTACGTAATAAATCGATTGTATGATGTCAGAATGAGAAAAATAAATTGGAAAAATGTTTGCTGAAATGGTAAAATTTAGTAACCCTACCTCCAATTTTTAGGCGAAGTCGGCAAATTTTAAATGTTCCAAATTTAAATTTTACCGGTCCATCTATAATTTTTACTCTCCCAACAGTAAGTTTTCCCGTTACGACATCATGAAACTTGTGTAGAATATATTCAATTATCGACAAAATTTTTTTAACTAACGTGTAGAATCACACGGACTATTCTACACATACACAACAACTCGTGTAGAACCACTGACACGGTTCAACACTTGTGCAGATCTTAGTGAAGTTTCAACACAAGTGTAATTAGTTGTGTTGAATAATTTTGTGTTGAAATGTTTTGTGTTCAATTGCATTTGCCCCCGGTGTAGAATTTTCCCGTGCAGAACTGACCCCCTGTCCAATTTACCATGCAGAACAGTCATTTTTCCTGAAGAATCTTAATAAGAAAAATTCCGTTTACCAACTACGTAATCGATCTTGTAAGAGTCAACCTAAAAATGTTATTTCTCTGATTCTCTGACGACAGTAACGACACAACAACTTCGGAGCGGCATCCAAAAAACGGTAGCCCGTAACTGGGAAAAGCGCGTTGATTTTTCCTCCAATCGATCACCGAAACACACTCCGTCCCCAAACATCTCCATACATCGCGTGTACATACGATAATAGTACGCACAAGGCACATTAGAATATCATGAATAAACGTAGCCCGTTAAATTTGCCCTCATCACCTCACCGATTGATGAACGATCGGAGGCCTTACCCAGAGCCGGGGCCGCTTGATCGATCGGCCCGCGTCCCCGGGACCGAGGCGACGATTCATCATCCGCGAGCTGCACCGCGCTGCACGGCCTCACACGTGCATGTGTACAAGCTCGCGGGCCGAATTCGGCGAACTATTAACTCGAAACGCGGCTGGACTCGCGAAAACGACCCGCGTAATGTCGTACGTGTACATGTAGATCGGGAGAGAAATTTTGCGCGCAATTAAACCGGCATGGCGCTGGTTTAGGGCAGAGCGCAGCTCGAGCCGAGGAGTGAAAGTTTTTAAGTAGCGCGTAGGATTGTAATTTGATTTTACGACGAATCAATTTGGCGGGGCGGGGGACAGAGAGGGGGGTTTTTGTTTATTGCTAGTCGCTGCTTCGGCGACGAATTAGTGTTTAACGAGCGCTTTGATGCTCACGGCCAGTTTATGGGGGAGTGTGTAATGGAATTTAAAGTGTACCGTAAGTCCTCCTCCTCCTCCTCCTCATCTTGCTTTCGTGCTGCGTTCGCTTGGCTGATGTGTGTTTACGGTTTCCTACAAGTTTGGAGAAAAGTTACGTGCTCGAAGCTTTTCGGCGGGGACTTTCGTTTTAGTGAGTGATTTGATGTGCATGACGAAAATTTGATATTCGATGAGTGTCGGCTGGCATAGTTTCGGCGGTAAAGTGCGGGTCTTGGAACCTGATGATCGTGATGGTGATGTTCTGGAGACATCGTCTGGACCGCAACAATGTGAAAAGTTCACAGTAATGATTGCTGGTATAGCTGAAAAAAAAATTCTCGAATTCAGTAAGTTAAGCGGATCACTTTTAGATTCAACCTTTTTTATTCAGGTTCTACGAATATTATATCATACCATTGACGTTTTCCGAGTAGCCAAGAATAATTCTTTAGTTCCATCAAGCTGCAATGAAAAATTGTATTCGTGTCTCCAAAGTAAATAATAAATTACCACAAACTCGTTACGAGCAGCAAACAAACAAACACTGTTTAACCATTCTTCCTACATTTATTATTTTCCTAATTGCATCCGTACTCGTACCGGTTCCACGGTAGAAAGTTCAACTCAAAGGTAACACCGTAGGTAGTACACGTAGAGAAAGAAAAAATTAAAAAAGAATCGTAAATAGAAAAAAAAGAGGATCTAGGAACGAATAAATAAATCCGCATGGGAAGAGATTGGGTTATTTAATGCCTATAAAGTAGCTTACGAGCATAATTAGCCGGCGATAAACGGCGCTAAGATCACGCTCTCAGGCCCCCCCCCCCCACTGACAACAAATGACCGCCGAGGGAATTTCACGCCGGCCCATACGTATATTCACACACGAATCGGTTGGTAAGGATTACAAAAAACAAAAAAAGTGCGAGTGCCTAACACGTGTTTCACGCTATAAGTCCTGTCAAAGAGAGTTGCAATTTCACCCGCGCGCGCCGTACATGCATACACAGACACATACACAGTACGGGCGATTCATTAATTTACGGAGCGCTGGCCTGCCACGGCGAGCTTTCGCACGATCGCCGCTGATGCTTGTACGGGGATTTCAGGGAGAAAAATCGGCACGGTCCGCCGCCGGTCTCGCTCATTTTACCTACTTTCTTTGCTACAACGTCCCCCCTCCCGTATGTGCCACCGTTGTTGGTGTGTGTTTTTCGCGAACGGAAGGCACACGCGCGGTGAAATATGACCTGCGCTCGGACTCTGCTTATCTGCCTTATGAGAGCTTTTTTTTTTCCCCCCAGTCCCGCCGTTCTTCGATCGTCCCCTCGCTTATATATACTCATGCTTATCCGTCAAACATCCCGATCAGTTTGGATGAAAATAAACTCACCGGCGCGCATGGTATTTGATGGACTAAAAAGTGGGTTTTTTCACCTCCGCAGCTTTTCTGGAACCACAAAAACGGTGTTTGAAGGACTAAAAAGGGGGTTTTTTCACCGCCGAAGAAAAAAAGAAAAAAAAAAAAAGGTCAGCGCCGACGTGCCTACATTGCTCGTTCTCTTTCCGCTGCGGTTTTCTCCCGCTAAGCCTCTCGAGCTCGCCGGTGCGCCTGTAATCGGATCTGGTGGCTCGTAACACGCTTTTATACGCCCGCGTCTCGGTCAAGTGCCAAGTGCCGGGGAGTCACGCATCCAGCTGCAGTGCACCGCTCGAAGCTGGCTCGGGAGAATATTGAAAGCTCGGCTCTTTTCTGTGTCACTTTGTCTCCTCGCTTTTTCTTTTAACGGGCAAGACTGTTGCGCGGCAGTTGTTGATGAAATCTAATGGGGGATTTGTTAGAAAATGACTCGAATACAATATTTCGGTGCAAACTTGATTTTCAAAGTTGAAACTGTAGGCAAATCGAGGTGTAAATTTACCGCCCCGGATTTTTCGAGAGAAAGAGAGAAAAGTTTTCCAAGAAGATCGGCACCGATTAAATCTTATCTCCGATCGAGATATCGCGAGCGGCGAAAATTGTAAAAGTAACGCGGAAATTAACCGGGTGAGGTGCAATAAAACGATATTTCATTCCGTTTCAACTTTGCCGTGCGCTCGAAGGAGGGAAAAGGAGAGGTCTTATCTATTGCACGATGAGAGTCTGTGATTTACAAAATATATTGACGCTGTATCGCGTTGCAACCCTTTCGAAGATACCTATATACCTAATAGTGAAATCTAAACGTGCTGGGATTATTGATTAAACGTACGTGTGCTGGTGATTTATCGATTCATCTTGCGTTTTTCTTACACTGGTAAATCAACACAGTCGAGGAGCTATTTAGTCCATGAAATCATTTTGACCTTCCTCAACGAAACCTATACATGATATCATTGAAATATTTGATCAATTTACGTAAATTGAGATCCAATAAAATATTATCAACAATGAAACAGATAGCAAATGATTACTGCAATATCATGCTAAATTAATTAAAACAATTGTAAAAAAAAGTTTTTGCTAAGTTGATAATTGATCTTAATGCAGCCAACGAAATCGTTGTGTAATCATTTTAAAACCACGAAAAATTATTGTAAATCTGAAATTCTTTGAACCCGTTATGCAAGAAGGCCCTTTGAACACAGTCTTTTTAGTTACCAATCATCAAATCGCGTCACTCTTTTCCCTCATCTACTTAAATTCATTCGAATAAATAAAATTCACCCGAAAACACGTCCGCCAGCCCGCCAACACACAAATCACTCCCACAGCTCAACCGCACACGGCGCCGCAAAAATAAACCCAGCCCTCGACAACCGAGAGGAAAAAAAAAGAAAGGCTCTGCAGCCTCCCCATCAGGTCGCGAACAAGATCACGCCGCTCATACCACAGGTCGGAAGCTCCAACGCTACATAACCCAGCCATTATAACCAACAACTCCGCGCGTTACATAATATCCCTCCTACCGCTCGGAAAAACGACGAAAAAGCTCCCATCGGCGAGCCGGCAGATCCCCCCCCCCCTCCCCCCCGTGTACACAGTCCCGTTCTCACGCGAGATGAAGGGGGGGGGGGGGGAGCACGGACCAGCTGCTCGAGCATCACGTCCACAACACACAAATGCCCCCGCGCGCGCACTCATTAGCGGTCAAAGCTCGGAAAAGCAATAGAGCAGCCCTCAACTTCCGCGTTTCGCCCCGTGCTGCTGCTGCTGCTGCTGCTGCTGCTGTTGCTGCTGTTGTCGCTGTGTACGCCAAACCCGACAAAAGCCGGCTCCTATGTACCGCACGATCCTCCCTATATTTTTATACCCCCCCCCCCCCATACATACACACACGTGTGTCCCGGAAAATATATATTCCTCGGGGGGGCCCCCGCATGGGTGTAGCTCCTCCTCGGTCCTCCCCGTCGTCGTGGGTCTCGTAAGAGCGTATAAACTTCCGGCGTCGTGAGCCTCGTGCTACACGTGCGCGCTACTGCTACTTTGCGTCACTGTTACCTATTACTATACCACCCCCCTCCCTCCGTCCCGTGGACACACGTATATTATACCACACTTACCTGTGTGTTTGTGGATTTTCGTGTACATGTGCAGCTTTCCTGCTGCCATCGCTAATTAAGTGATCCGCGGAGGAGAAGAAGAAGAAGAAGAAGAAGAGCAGCATAAGGAGGAGGAGGAGGAAGAGATGCTGTTCAGGTGGTGCCGCGGGCTAATTAGGCGAAAGCGTCGTCGTCGTCGTTGGGCGGGAGCGCGCTTCTTTCGTGTCTCGCGGAGAGACTCGACGCTGATTGGCTAATGTAATGGCCCGGCCGAGGCGCCCGAGTGTATTTATCACGCGGGACGGGAGACTTTTAGCTCTCGAGAGTCTCGAGGCACCACGTGCTGGCGCTGCTGGGCTGTGGTGGCCGCGGATGTACGATACATTGTTGTTGTTTTTATCGTTGGATTCGAGAAATTAAACTCAACAGCATCATCCTGAATGTAACATTATCCTTTACAATATTGTATTGACCCCTAATTTTCAAACAGCCAAAAGAGATTTTCTGAAATAGCTCTTTTCTCCCACAAATTTGAAATCACGCTGTTTCCGAGCAAATTTGACTTTGCGCTTTCTTTTTCCAAACCGCAGACGTGTCTATGTAGGTTTGTGGAAATATGCCGTGAATGCCATTCGAGTGACACGTGTGAATTCTCTTTTCTACGCGGAACACTCTTGGCATTTATAGGTGAAAATTCAGTTGAACAACCTGTCCTTGCTTCAAACACATTCGACTTTTCGTCGAAAATTAAAAATAATAGCTGGTTAAACATTTCGAGAGTTTTCGTAAAATTCGTTGGCTAAATAATGCATTTGTAATTTGTACGTTATATAAATGTACGTATCTAACAGAATCAAAATGTGTTGAAAACTTTTCAATCACTGCATTTTCTATAATCATGTCACAATAATGATCCTTCGTCTAAAATGCAATCTGCAATAAAAAGGTAAATTTTCATTTAAAATTAATTGCTATAAATTTTTTCTGTTGCAGGTAAGCTACATTCACGTTCGAAATCCCAGGAAAAATTTCACCACCCACTACCTACACCACGTAAGTACTTGCACATCCGACAACCCAATAACATCACCCCTAATCAACAGCAAGATCAAGGATCCCGTAAAAACGATCTGCTTCAAACTATTACACTGCTAAGACCCAAACAATGCGAACGACAGCAATTCAGTGCCTAGCAAATACCTCCCACTCCCACCCTGATGGGTCAAACTCGCGGGCACCTCAAAGTGTCACAGGCAGCCGCATCTCCGTGAGTGTCAGTTTCTCTCCCCGACCTCCTCTTATTTTTGCCTCCTCTCAAATAGAAACGCGCGCCGCCACCAGCGTCTATAACCACACCTGTCCTCCTCCCGGCACTAAATGCCACCTTAACGGTACAAGTGTATGTCTATACACGTCTCCTTCCGTCTTAATTTTACTACCGACCTCTCCTCCTCTTTATTAGTATTTTTCTCTCCCCCCC
Source organism: Copidosoma aretas (assembly GCA_030522625.1). Taxonomy (NCBI): domain Eukaryota; kingdom Metazoa; phylum Arthropoda; class Insecta; order Hymenoptera; family Encyrtidae; genus Copidosoma; species Copidosoma aretas. The sequence goes on from JAPYYV010004664.1 coordinate 7,380, forward strand.
CCCCCCCCCCCCCCCCCCCCCCCCCCCCCCCCGCCCCCCCCCCCCCCCCCCCACTCGGCAAACGAACATTCGAAAGGCGAGGCTGCATGCGACCGCCAAGAGCCTGTCCCACATCATGCGCTCGGGTATGTATGACTCTGCTGCCGCACGGATGGATGTTTTGTCTCTCCCCGCGTCGCACGATCGATTGTCTTCCGAGGGCGAGGCGCCCGGTGAAATCGTACACGACGTTAATTTTTCATCCGCGCTCGCGTTCAGAGCTCGTAGGTTCGAAGGTCAGGCGGTACCTTGATTCTCGCGGTCACGAAGCACGCTTTCGCGTCGCCGAGCTCTGATGCGGGTGATCTTTCATTTGTGACGACCCCCTGGAAAACGATCGAAGGCACATTGGAAGGATCGATCAAGTCATCGCGGGAGATGGAAAAAATCTCGGATCCCCAAACACCTTACTTCCTGAAAAAAAAAAAAATCCAATACATCTCCCGGACGCGATTACCCCTCCCTCCCCTGTCTCAACCACCGCGTCCATTCATCCTTCCAAACTCCCCGCGGTAGCAGCAAAAAGCTCTGCCAAACCCAGCCCGAGGGAATCCTATGTACGGCGCCCCCGGAAAAATCCCACCCTCTCGTTTCCCCGAGAGCATCGCGCACCGAGAGCAGGAAGGACAATAACGCTCCGTGCACTCGATTACACCGACAGCGGGCGCATGTACTACGAACGCGTGTACATACCCTGCCGATCCGCACGGAGCACCCGAGCATGATTATAAACACGTCGACTTCGTGTACATAGGGCCGGAGGCCCGTGGTAATGAAATGCCAGCCGTGTACGCGCGCGCGAATCTCCATGAGCGTCGCGGCGCGACGATGGCAAATATTTTCACAAGCTCCGCTATTATGCATGCGAGTGTACGCACGAGGAGCGAGAAAACAAGGATGAAAGCTCGCGCGGGTTGGGTGGCGCGTAGCGCGTACAGCTCGTTGTATACAACGACACCGCGGGACGCTGATGACGACGCGCTATACAGTCCGTCGGTCTGTATCGGAATATGACTGTGTATATGCACGGACCACCGCGATAGCGGCGCTCGCATTGTGCGCGGCATCGGTGGTATCGCACTGCGGCGGGGGCGCGCGAGAGCCACTCTCCCAGGGACCGCTCGTTTGTCCTTCCGCTGCTGCTGCTGCAGTTGTTTGTACTAATACTACTGCCCGCTATTATCATGCCTTGTCTTTTCGTCGCTGGCCGCGCGTCGTTACGCTGGACTCGGTTTTCCTCCTCCGCTCTGTACTGCGGTGGCGGTTTCGAACGCGCCCTTCCGGCCCGTCTGGTACGAAAGAGGCATGCCATCCTCCTTCTCTTTAAAATAGATTACTCTGTATGCATGGAGTCGCGGGTGGGCGGTGTATACCGCTGGCTTGGGAACGAGACGGGATGACTGTGGCGAGCGGGAGTCGTTTAATTTCTTACCTGATTGCGTTTGAGAGAGTCGGAGGGTTTATTTGTCGAAATTGCATTGATATAAACGGTGCGCAATGATGAATGATAAATGGAAACGAAACAATTCAAATTGAATAAACAGATGATCGAAATGTCGATGAACGAAAGCGCACAAACCGCACTCAGGAATAATCGTACGATACTTGAGTCGATTATTAATCGAGAAAAAGCATGAGAATCAACGTCGGAACGATCTGACTGTTAATCGAGCTGCTTGTCGCGAGGTAGAGATTTTTTCCATTTAATTCGTTCATTGATTAAAATTACATGCTCCTTCGGCGTATCTCTGCGAAATTGATCTGCATGCAGACCCACGAATCTGAAAATCTCCATTCACTCAACCGATTGATTTACGCAAACTCACGGTATAAATACACTTGATTTATACCGCTACTCGTGATAACATTTTTTTCTTTCCAAATCCAAAAATAAACGCGCACGAGAACGATTAATCATTTATAATTTATCATTCGCAATTTATCTCGAGTGATTTATGAATCGCCAACTAAACGCCTGACACCTGACCGGCGTACGATTTTTCTCTCCTACGTAATACATATTTATCTTAAACATTAATGGCTATGAACAAACGACATTTAAATCCATCAATAAAACAGTCTCAATTCAGCCCGAAACAAAAAGCCTACTTCCAGACAGTACAGTCTACAGTGCACTCCACAAAATGAATAATACCACCGTCGCGCTGATCAAACAATTTTATCATCACCCCCGCAGAAACGCCCGGCCCATCTAATCCCCAAAAGCTCCGTAGCGTCACGTCACACAATTCACCCTCTCCCTAATCCCTGCAGCTATTAACTCGTCGGGAGCTCTCGTCTCTTCCAACATGGCGCAAGTGCCTAATGTTTAATCCCACTATGTAACCTATAACGCATACTCGTCAGCTTTGAACAATAGAAGGTGAATGAAAAACGTGACACTTGATGGCATTCACCAGAATTATTGATATTTAAATTTGGGGCGTGCTTCCGAGTGTCCAGCTGTCGTGTAATCTTTCATCGTATATATATATATTACGAGAGAGCAATGACTCTCGAAAAGCCGCCGCAGCTGTGCTGGCTGCTGATGTTTACATTGCTTTCGTGCAAGAATGGGTAATGTCTTGCGTGTAGATTATCTGTTCAAGAGGTACCATGAATGTTTGGAGAATTTTTCATTCGTCAGTGAGCTTTCAGTGACTGACGTATGACCGACCGAAACTTTGAATACTCGAAACAAAAAATTAAGCGTTGATCATCACTCTATTTGCGACTGCTATAAATGACGCTTAATGCATAATTTATCTCAGTGATGAACGCTTCTTCTCGAAACGAGCACTCGACTAACGTGATATAGATATATCCACGCGCTTTCCGGACGTTCCGTTGGCCTTATACGTGTAACTTGTATGCACGTGAATGACGTTTTTATAAGCCATTAGCTTCAACATTAAGACAAGTATTATACTATACGCATCCACTACCACTATAAGGCTACTATATTATTACGTAGTACACTACTGCACAGAGAAAACTCGATAGCTGCGTTTATCCGTATCGCGCGGCGCGAGGAGGAGGAGGAGACGCAGATTGTGCGAGAGAGTTTAATGTTTCATTTTATGCGCTTCCGGAATATTAATATATGCCTTCTCTCGCGCGCGAGCGCACACACGCGTATAAGTAGTCTCGTTTTATTACAGCAGCCGCGCGTCGGGTTTCCTAATTGAGATACAATTTTAGTCCCGATTTGCGTGATAAATATATATGAATCAAAGGCGCTCGTAATGCGCGCATATTAACGTAAATCGTGGATCCCGGATAATGAAGTATCACGGGCAGGTAATTTGAATTGAGACGATTTTACCCTGATTTTATCATGGGAAAAATCTCTAATGCCCCGAACTACATTGTGGGATTCATTTGGTTCATTAGGATGGAAAAGTATTTGTTCAAAAGTCACCGTCGAGCAGTTGCAAGCACGACCACTAGGCGTCGAAAAATCTAATCTGAAAGTAAGCGCGCAATCTCGAGGCGATATAAACAGCTCGAGCAGCGCGCAACGGTGTGCGATTGCTGTGGCATACTTAATTTTCCTCGTTCGGGCCGCTGTCTCACTCTCCGCAAGCGATGTCCGACGAAGTAAGTATTTATTCATCGTGTTTTAGCTTGTTTCCCCGTGCATTTTTTTAATCGTACGCGCATATATAAATACTTACCGTGAGCTTGAAAAAATTTGTTTTCTCAGACTGCAGTTATAGAAGGGGAAAGTCAAATTGTGCCCGGCCAAGGAACTGTTACCACTAGCCAACTGCAGCGGCTCCGCCCACTGACGCTGGACGAAGTTTCTCGGTTGGCCAGGGCCCAAGCTTTTGCGGCCAGTGTTACTCAGGCGTTCATCAACGATTCGGACGAGGATAGGGGAGAAGATAGGGTTGCTGATCCATGCATTAGTAACGGCGGGCACGAAGCAAAGATGGTTAGAAAAATTTTGGTTTTTTTGAGGTTAATCGTAAAAATGTACATCATCGATTCTTTAATTTTTGTTTAGGAAGTCGTAGAGCCAGAAGAGTAGAGCCAATCGTGAATCGTATGTTGTTGTTGAATAATGTTGTGTTGAATGTTATCCGACGAAGCTTTTGTAACTTGATATAAATTTTGTAAATAAAAATGTTGGTTAAAACAACTCGAAAAAGTGTTTTGTTTTTTCATAAAATAGACGTCACGTTGTTGAAGAACTATAAATGAGTAATAATAATCGATCATCAACGAGATGTTGAATTGATAAACTTGTGATTAAACGTTTTGAACCGTCACAAAAATAACATTCCAAAAAGAAGTTATTCAGCGCGTCGGTCTGTACTCCAAGCTTGCGTGCAATGATAACAACTTATCGTAACGCACAACTTTTTTCAAAACACAATTATCTTCTTGATAAGTGTTGACTACATCCAACCGAACGCACTAAAACCAACAGAACGGTATCCAAGGTACGTAGAGACCGAAAAATCCCGACCAACCAACAACAAAGCAACCACAGAGAGACAGCAGCAACAAAAGAAGCACACCCGCAACGAAACAACACAGGATCCGCTGTTGCACAAATTTTACCGTTAGCCGAGTTACGCAAGGGGAAGAACCTCGGAGGCGACAGGAGCTTCTAATTAGAATTATTACACGGGGCATCCCTGGTCGTCCTTTCTGGGTAAAAAACGGCCGAGCGCACTTGCTGCTGCGCAACACGGGCCGTGCTCAAAGCAAAGAGAGAACAGAGAGAGAGAGAGAGAGAGAGAGAGAGAGAGCGGACACAAAAGCGTCGTCGTCGTCGTCGTGTGCTCGGATAAGGCGTGATGCTCTTCCGCCCCTTCCGCGATATGTGTTGTCCTCCTGTGTGTGTGTGATAAAAGGGCCCCGTCGAGGAGAGAGAGGCCACGTAACGAGCCGCCGCGAGGAGGGCACACGCCCCAATAAATCACGCTTTTCCCATGGGATCGATAATCTCGGGCCCCCATCGTCATCGTCCTTCTCCTCTCCATATACACATCCTCTGTTGTTTTTTTTTTTTTTCCGCTTTTTGCTAGCCGTGGTGGTGTTGCCGCTGTTCGGGCTTCCGAGCGCGAAGGAGGAAGTCGGTGCTGTGTATATACGCGGGTGTCTATACTCATCGGGTGTTGCGCGGTAAACTTCGTCTCGTTTTTGAGAGGAGGAAGAGAGATCTCGTGTCCTCCGAACGTGACTTTGGGAACGGCGATGTTTGAAAGCGTCCTCCTATACGCACACATGGCCATGGGAAATTTCGACATTACTTCTTGTTGTTGAACAGTTTTTTTTAGACTAGCAATTTGAGGAATGATTGATTTTTTTCAAGTATTTTTGTGAAACAATTTCGACTACCGGTAAATTTTAATTTACGTTGAAAACTGCGAATCATTTATCAATGGTTTTCTCCAACCGTGGGAGTCACCTATTATTTTTCCAAATTTTACTCAATTTTCAACCTCTCAACTCCACGCGGAAAATAAAAGCTAACCACCCCCGTACACCCACTTGCTCATCATCCCACCCCCCCAAAAAAAGGCCATAGAAATCCCCCCCTGGCTCCAAAAAAAAAAAAAACGAAAAAAAAGCAACAGCAGGAGCAACGGGTGGAAACCCTCCACCCCTTATTTATGGTCCATCCTCGCGGATTATACAATTTTCCAATGCAACTTCCTCGCTCGTGCGCGAACTTATTAGCTTCCACGCGTATCTTTTTCTCTTTCCGATCCTCACTTTCGATGACTAATAACCGGTTTCTCCCTCCTCCTCCTGCTCGGCTCGTAGATTAGGTACTCCTGCACCGGCGTGCGTTTTCAATGATCGCTGCGCAGCCATCCCCCCCAACACTCGTGGGAGTAGCGCGAGATCCTTTTCACGTGCCCGACGTTTCCTTTGTCGTACCTGTACGTTACACGTGTGATACCTATACAAAGCCTGAAGGTATATATGCACACACTCATGCATTTATGTTTGTCCATATACGTTGTACATTATTTGGACAGCAAAGACTTTCTAACATTAATAAATCGAGCATCCGACATCTCGTTGTACATTAGTCACGAATACAGCAGCGAGACTCGGAAATAACGCTGCCGCTTCCCGTTTTTTTTTTTGTTTCGGCTCGTTTCCACTAATTGATAATGCAAACACGCGCAATAAGCACATTGTTGCGTGCGCGCAGTTTATCATCACGCGGAGAGCCAGCCCCAGCCGGCCCGGCAAATCAATTACAGCCGCTCGCTGCCGGTGGTTTTTTTTCCTTCTCTTCGGCACGAAAAATCTCCTCGTCATGATATTTTCCCGCGGCGTCCGTCGGCGGTTACAAAAATGGCGATTAAAACGAAAAAAGGGGAAAATTCACGCTTTTCCCTCCTTATTGAGCAAACGGGGGGGGGGGGGGAAGAGAGAAATTGAGTGCCGCGTCAAAAACACCGCGAGCCGGCGCACGAGCCGCATCGTGCCGTCATTCGTACATAAAACTCACACACACGATCGTCAGAGGTTTGTCCTCGGGCGCGAACTTTGAACCTGCCGCCGTTATGCATATAACGCATGTATGTACAACATCACACACACACACATATATACATATAAGTATACAACTGCGCACACACACGGCGCGGCAGCGGCAGATGCACTGCTCGGCCTGACACGCGGGCGCGATAGGAAAGTAACTGTACCGGCCATCATCGTATCCTCGCAGCAGCTCCTTTTCCTTTCCCAGCCTGCATACCCCGTTTTAATGCAGTTCATTGTACGATACAACGCCTCCTCCGGCTTCTCCTCCTCCCCCGCGTCTTGTACCTTGCATGCCGGTGCACGCGTGTTTAATACACTTTCCTCACGTCCTTTTTTTTTCACCCTTCTTTTTCCCTCGCGTTTTTTCATCGCACCGGAAGGAGGAAGATACGCTTTCGCGCACGTGTTATCGCACAAGCACGAAGCTGATACAAATGCATGTTGCGCCTTTGATGGTCAAACAAAGCAGATTTTAACTCTTGATTGAGATGCCCTTTGCCGTAGGTGCGGAATAAAATTGGTCTTTCAATCGTTACACTAGAGGTGTCTTGTGGGGCGCCTGTCGATTTTATTGAATCCAACGCGGGTCGTTTTAATCGATTTTAATTGGACGCTCGGGAGTGCGTGAAGCAATGAACGATAGTTTTCACCGCGCGGCCGCTGCAAATCGGACGCAACATTTATTCCGCTGTGATGTTTATACGAATTCGAGGCGACACGAGTTATGGCTGTTAATTATCGGGGAAATTGAGCTTGTACGTGCGTGGCTCAAATGTTGTCGGGTTATAGTCTTATGATTATTCGTTTTCTCGAGGCGAGATTTAGCGTTTTATTAAGATTTTCGAACAATTAATCTGCAATCGATGGCAATTAGCGATGATCTGGTGGTGGCATTTCTATCCCATTGATTTAATAGTCGAGTCATGTTATGATTTACATGAAATAATATTTGTTTTTATTCTTCAATACTACTATTATTTCAACTGGCCCTGTCGAATTAGATGGCAAAGTTGATATAGCGAAAATTCCTCATCCTGAATATTGTGGGTGTTCTATAATCTCTGTCACGGTATAAGAATTGATTGATACAAATACGATAATAATGTATACAATGCTATCTTCCAACGGAAAACACCTTTTTTTCAAATTAAAATTAAATAATTATCTATACTAACAATACATGCAGACATATAAATAGTTGTGATTATTATCATTCAAACGCGCCTTCACAGTCGTGTTTCAGTATCAACTAAGATTATGACACTGATTCATTTCCTTAAAGAAAGTTCAAGTGAAATAATAGTGTAGTTTTCGTACCTGCAATGGTGGACATGCGCCATCGGATACAAATGCTATTTGTCCTATACCGCGAGGGCGCGGCAAACGTTCAAAGGTCTCTCGAAAATCACTCGAGGCAGGAAAAATAGATTTTCTTTTGGCGGCAGTAAGATTTTTATTTGTATTGTTATGCAAATTATACACACAAAATGCAATAAAATGCTAAATGAAAGGAAAATCCGCCTACATTCTACATACAGAACGAACAGACGGACAAAAAGCAACAACAACATCAACAACCTCTGATTGTCGAACCATAACTAAAGCTTTTTACTCGTAGTATCCCCGTTGAGAAGCTTCGGCAGCGCACCGAATAGTCATCACGCTCACAAACCCGTCCCCCGCGCTGACGCGCATTTCCCTTCGCTTGGGCCAGATTTATCATCACCGCGCGTGGTATAATCCTCCCCACGCATTATACCCGCGTCACACGCGCGCGCCCTCTCGCGCGCGCCTCTAGGCTCGTCTGGAATTCCGAGGCTGTTTGTCAACCGTTTAATGTTGCCCGCAATTACGCATTGCTCCGCATGCACCGGAGAAAAGGATCAAAAACAAGTCGAAGAGTCATCGTTCGCTGTTAGCTCGGTTCTTCCTTTTGCCGATTTTCTTGCCGAGCAGGTGTGCGTGTGTCGGTGCGCGCGCGCGTTTCGGTGGCTGGGCTAAAGACACGTGTATAATACGCCTCTCCTCTTATTATTTCGATTTGGCATCGCGATCCGTAATTAATTGAGCCATTTGCTGCGCCGTCGTTAACAGCGCTGTAAAGTCAGAGGCTCGTATAGGAGACGACGCCGAGTCGGCCGGGGAGGCGATGTGCTATTTCACTCGTAATCCCCTTGCGCCGATTTTACGACGGAGATTATTGTTGCTCCTGGTGCTGATGGTTATTTGTGCTCCTGATATTTTTCATTCGGCAAGTTGATTCAGTTATTTATCGAAAATATTTTTGCGTACTTTTTTTTTAATTCTGTTTCCAAAAAATATAAATTAACGTTGCAACTAAAGTTGCAGAGGACAACTTCGCATTCCACTGATCTTTTCGAGGCTTAATATGACTATTGTTACCGAGCCAGCACACAGGAAAAAAAAATTTCTTATTTCAATGAAGCTTACATTATATTTCATTGATTCTAAGAGGTATATTTTGAACTGAATTCATGAAATTAACAAGAATTTCATTGGACAGAGTGTTTCCTACCATCAGTAAAATATTCTGTCGAAAGCAGGTGATGAAACTTGAATGATGAATAATTGTTAATTCGATAAAAATATAGGCAGCTAGTCCCCTTTATTTTTGTTTTTCATTCAAACCCCTATATTTTGTATGAATTATTTTTTTTAGCAGTTACTTATCATGTCAGTAAAACTTCACACAGCAAATTTAACCATGTACAATATACCCCGCATGACCGAGCCCAGATAAACTTCCTCAAATACATGTGTACCAAAAAAAACGCGCCCCGATACATCTCTCGTGATTTTTCCCTCTTCCGAAGATTCGATCGTATAGCCTCCGTATACGCGTTGCAGCAGCATATGCGCCCACGGCTCGACTTATTGCCCGTCGCTGTCTCTCTCGCTCTCTTACGAGCAAACAGCAGCCAAGGTAGAGAAAAGAGAGAGAAGACCTCGCGCGCAACGTCAGTCCCAATCTAATCGTATCGGATAATCGCGTTTAACGAAGTTAACGACGGGAAGGCCAGCTTACGAGGGCAAAGCGAAAAGAAGAGCTAGTCCACGTATACATACACATAGGAGCGCGCAAGCCCTTCGATGCAACGATTTATGCTAATAATCCCGATACGGCCGCGCGCGAGTCTCTCGTTTAGCCACCCGCGCTCCCCTCCGCCCCTCTCTCTTTCGCGCAGTATGGGTTATGACTTATAATAATGCGCGCACCCTCGCGTATCTGAAAAAAATGATCGCGAGATGATTACCTTCTTCTATTATTGTGCTCTATACTCGTACGCATTCGCTCCAGCGCACGATTCACGCGCACGCGTGTGTATATAATTTACGAGTTTGACACGTGTATAATACACGCGCGGTATGCGCAGTCAATTATACGCGCTTTTCCGTCTCTCCCTCGCTTTGCTTCTTTTTTTCTTCTCTCGCTCGGTTCGGCCAGGCTTATTTACGCGGATTCCGCCGCGTGTAATTCAATTTCGCGAGATGCTGAAAAATCGCGGAGATAAAAGGCTGCAGGGAGAGAATGGCACTCGGCGGGGAAGAAGAGGCATTGTGGCGGCCGGTGGTTTAATTAGTTTCAGGGCATGTAGGCAAAAATCTCTTCAATCTTCTTGTAATTTGAGCGGAGGAGCTGGCAGTTTAACAAAGTACTCGGGGTCACTTTTCTCGATTGGTATACCTATACATGCGTTATTCCGCGTTTTATCGTTCCTTCCAACGTTTACGCGCTAAACGATTGCGTGACAGTAATGGTGTTTGATAACATACAGGTGCGATGATAATCATTACATATCCTCGTGAATTATTAACCTGTATTATTACTGCAGGTTATATAGTTGGGCGTGACGATTCGAAGAAAAAACCTCGATGGATATAATTGGTTGTAGCAGTGATCGGGCAAAAACCCGTTCTCCTTATCAGCTACAGAGCTAGATTAACACTCGAATTGCGCGCCTGAGTTTCGACAATTGGGACTCCCCCCTTTTCCCCTCTCGATTCTTCGTCGCGGGTATCTACTTACTCCCGAGGTACGTATCAGATTACCGCGCGATACTGCACCTTGCGTTGCCGAGTAATTTACATTCGGGCAAAAATATAGTTAGCGGCCGAGCGCAGTTCGTAATAAGAAGCGACGATGATTTCTGCTCGATGCGCGAGTTACGACTGAGTACCTTCCGGTTTTTTTTTTTTTGCATCTTCAATGCTGTTAACTCCCACTCGTTTTCGTGAGTACTCGGCGATGAGTCGTATACGCTGTAGAGAAGAAGGAGCAGGACGAAGAGTTTTTTCGATTTCTGTAATGGAAAACGATCCGGAGTCACGTGTCATTGAAAATCTTAATTAATGAGGAGAGAAGATTTGATTGAGCCGTCGTCGCGTGCTACGGCCAGTCACGCGCGCGTGTCTTTGGCTCCTCGATCGACGATAAAAAAATACATAAATTTAAAAAAAAAATCCAAAGGCATTTCGTTTCTTTTCTAAAAATCCTCTCTCCCGCCTCGTGCAAATGTAATCCCTCATGTTTATACACAGCACGGTATAAGGCATGGTGACTCAGTCAGGCGATTCCTCACTTTCTTCAGGCTTCCCTGGTACCCAAACCGATCGGGGCGTCGGTCTCAGTCGTTTTCGTGTTGGTTCAAGCATTTTTTCGTGATATGCTCAAGCTCCCTCGAATAACGCGTCACAAAACAGTGAAGAACAAATCTAGCATCAGGATGGGCCAACCGAAGTTAGTCAATGTTTTTGAAAACGAGCCTAAAGCTGACAAAAAGGACCTTACATACGTCGTGACATCAGATATCGTACACGCAACAGTTATATAGTGTCCGAGAGATCATTGTTCATGGGCACGAGTAGCTATAGCGAAATCGACACGCGCGCTCTTCATTAATTTTCCGGCTTTCTTCCTCCCATCTGTACTGTATGTATGTGCAGGTAGCAACAGCTTGCATATTAGTCCTTCTATAGAGAGAGAAGGACCGTGTGCCGACTGCCTATATAGTATACTATACCACTACTTAAAAAAAAGGATGAATGCGCTGTGTTTTCAATCGAAAGGTGAAAGTGCGGGATTTTTTTCTTTCTCTCTCTCTCTCTCTTCGAAGTGTATATAGTGTTTACTGCTGTTAATAATATACGGCAAAGCAGCAGCTAGTTCGGCGGTGGCGTTTAATTAACGCGTCTGTTTGCCGCGGGTGCGCTAATGCCCGTGTATTATATATATATATATACACAAACATGCATCATGCGAATCGAAGTTTAACGAGTTAATATTTGCGGAACGCTCGAGCGCCGCGCGATAAGGGGGGGATTTAGTTGTTTGATCGCGGATGATTTGTGCCGTTCGAACGCACATGCAGTAGTATTATATACGTATATAGTACCTCACGCGAGTTGAAGTGAAAAATGTTAATCCCATCTCTTTGAAGGCAGAATCTTTTTTGCTTGTTTTTTTGTTTTACAAGAATGTAAATCGACGAGCCGACCGGGTAGGCGAAAAATCACGCGATTCAGAGAGCGCGATCGTTCCTGACACCGTAATCGATCGACCCGAGGAACAAGAAGAAGAAGAAGAAGAAGCCGCTCGGAGGGAGGCCGGAGGAGAGGAAAAGCGAGGACGACCCATCGCCGTGTAATAGTACTCTCGCTTTTACGACTATCCCGAGAGAGAAAAGCGTCCGGCATCGTTCATCGGTGCTGTGGTTATTTGCACAGACTTGCGGGAAAAAAAAAGAAAAAACCACACCTCCCGACCCTTTACTCTTCGCCCGAGACAAATTGTATTGACATTGCATCAAAAACGAGCCTGCGAGAGCCCTGGGGAGGAAGAGGCCGGCGGCGCGCCATAAATTAATTGAACAATCAACTCTGCCGCTGCAGCGCTCTGCGGAGTGCAATTATAGGGAAAGCCTATATGCTGGTGGCACGGGGCAGTTAACCTTGGCTGAGTTCGACGCCGGTGGATGGGTGTACGGGCATGTAGATATGGTCTGGTCTCAGGGTCTAATGCGTTTCTAATAGGGGCGCCATTTGGCCCGGCTCTGCGTGTGAATACGCATGCATCTGTATATGTACACGGGGAGAAATTTTGGACTGTAAGAGTTCGATTATTCATTGGACTCTTACAGTTCGATAGAATAAAGCTCCTACAGCCCAATGATTGGAATCGTATAATTCGATGCGATGCCGAGCTCCAAGAGTCCAAGCCTTTGGGTTCTCTCGTCACAATATCGGAGACTCGTAGGCCGAGGGAAGGGGAAGCAAGATATTGTATGTATTGTATATAGCTGAAGGTGCTAAGGTACTCAAAGCCAATAATAAGAGAAGAAGAAGCTAAAGGTGCTATTTGACGGGACTTTAAGAGCAGTTTCTATATTCCTGCTTACAAGGCGTAACCACAGGGCGAATTTTAAATGCTTTGACAATATTATAAAAAATAATAAGCATACCCCCACAAAATTACTTTCTATGCGCATCAATAATAAAAATATTTAAAGTAAAACATATTTTACTCACGTGAATTGCTCATACTTGCTTAAAAATTGGAATTTACTTCGTACAAGCAGCATAACCTCCTAACTGACTGGACCAGATTCTAGAAGCTGTGTCTGGAAGCTGGAAATTCGACAAAGTGAACTCCATCTTGATGCTGTAAGTTGCTTTCAGTATCCCGTCAAAATATACGTTGCACAACCTGTCATCAAAGGCACTGCTGTACTAATGTGCTTGAGTCACAATGGCGTCTTGCCGTCTTCACGTCTACAACAACACTGACTGAGTCACGCACAGGAAATGAGCGAGTTTTCGATAAGCTGCGCCAATATTATGCGCAAATTCCAAAATGACGCTATGAGCAATGTGTGGCATGATAGCGGGATCCTACTACGCAGTTGCGCGGCGCATGATCGCACTGGGAAAAACCGCGCATTTTCTGCGCGACAGGAAGTGCGCCCAGTGTGTGACAGTCAGTGTAGTTGGAGACACGAAGACGGCAAGATGCCATTTTGACTCAAGAACAACAGTGCCTTTGACGACAGGTTATACAGCATACATTTTGACGGGATGCTGAGAGAAAATTTCAACGTCAAGATGAAGTTCAACCTCGTCGGATTTCCAGCGTCCAGACGCAGCTTCTATAAGTATCGTGTTCAGTCAGTTAACATGTTATGTTACTTGCACACAGAAAATTTTAATTTTTTAACAATTTACGTTTGTAAAATGTGTTTTACTTCATTTATTTTTGTTATTTATACTTAAATGGGGCACTTTGAGGCTAATATGCGTATTATTATTGAATTGTTAAATAATTTAAATTTGGCACCATAGCTATGTCATAGATGCTGGAAGCTAGAAGCTGCTTTCGGCATCCCATGAAAGTGTTATGCGTATTATTATTGAATTGTTAAATAATTTAAATTTGGCACTATAGCTATGTCATAGATGCTGGAAGCTAGAAGCTGCTTTCGGCATCCCATGAAAGTGTACCTTGAGTACGTTGCTCCCTCACTCTGGCTTTAACCCTTGTGTTCTCTCAGCCCGAAATTTCTCTCTCCGTGTGTACTGCGTGGGTGTGCTATCAAAATTCACTTTTTGCTTGGATTTTATTGCTTCGCTTTTGCCACTTTGTGTTCTTGGAAGCGTTTACTTCTTGATTCTTCGAGCATCGTAGTGTAATATTTTTTAAAAGAGGTACAATTGATGTTAATGTATTGCCCGACAATTAATAAGCTTACATTATTATTATCCTCCTCGGCCTCGAGATCTCAGAGCACGCGTAATAAATTCAATTTGCAAAATAAAAATCGGTAATCCGAAAACTTACCAGCGCGTAACGAGCCTGCGGCGATTATGTCTTTATTCCATTTGGAGCGAAGCTCCTTACGGTAATCTATTTCGAGATAATTTTTTTTTTTTTTATGTTTACTTTCATCGTACGCTCATTCGATTCGGAGTAGCTGTTGATAGAAACGAGTTTTTCTTTGGTGAATTGCGAGGCGCGTTTAAACGAGAGACGACAGCGATTGCGGCCGTTGGCAAAAGTAAGACAGACGAGGCTCGTTTTAGCACGATCTTGTGGAGGGGAAAAGAGCGACACCCTTACCCCACCCTTTTACCGTGGAAAGAGAGTAATATCGCTCGTAAGAAAGCCGATTTCAAGGATAAAATAGTGGATTAAAATTGCGGTGCGGGCGTTGCCGAGCTTGCCTGGACTTGGATATTCCCATCGATCGGGTGTTTATAAGATGTTGTTTAATTGGGTGCTAAGAAGACCTTGAAAACTACAAGTTGGATGGAACATTTTCCATTGGTCTTCTTTTAAAAAGTAAATAAAATTCCAAAAATCACACGGGCTGTCTCAATTTCGATGACAATAAATAATCAATTATTCTATAATTTTATTCTCGGTTGATACAACTTTCATGAGTAGGTATGAATTATTTCGTCACAAATAATCATGTTTAAACGATATACTTCTTTTATGGCCTCTGTTTAAAAAAAAACATTCTATTCGAAAGAAAATTACACTTGCATTCACCACGAACATTCCATCAAATGCCTCCTTGCAAAAAAAAAAGAACCAACACCGAAATATTCAACGCTACACCTTCCATGCAGAATATCCTTCGAGAAGAATTCAAGTACTCAATAAATCGGTCTGAAAAAAAAAGAAAGATGGAAATAAAAATAAGCAAAGCACGACGTGGCGCGGTATTATCGGTGACATCTACGCCGGTGGCTCGACCGATCGCTCAGACCGGCATGGCGGCGACTACAGGCTTATAACACTCGCACGTTTAAGCCCCGTCACTTAGCCCGACAGCTGACGGTTTTCTCGCTTCGATCTTGCGAATACTTCCGGAATCACTCGCTATGATTTAGGGATCCTAATACCTCCTATGGGTGGATGTAATATGCCACTTGTACGTTTGAAGGATATATTTTTTCTTGACCTTTGAATTGTAGGTCCTTGTACAAGGACCTACACTCTTATTTTATAATAATGATGATGGACTCACGCAAGTATACTTACTGAACTCAGCGAATCCGGGAATGTTGATCTAATGTGTTTCGCATATGATTTTGTAACTTTTGTTTTAATATTACCACCAAATGTATCGATCAGAAAATCATCGATTTTATTTGTTCACAATAAATATCTCTCAATATATGTACTTAATACGGTCAAGCCTGAACATTTTCCAATACACGCGTCACCATGCTAACCAGGAGAAAAGCTACGGCCTGAAAAAAAAGACACTACAAGCAGTTGAGGGGAAAAAAAAGTCTCTTTACGAGGAGACGAAAGAAGAGGGCAAACTCCTCTCGCAGGTACATCCGCGAACGGGCAGCAGTGCTCTCTCGCGCGTATATCCGTGTGTGGTCCGGCTGTATAATTTGCCCCGTCGCTCATGCACCGCACTCTGCATCGTATTCTTCTTCTTCTGCTCCTTCTCCACGGCTACTCATATCTTTCTGCTTAACCCCAAGAGGAGAGAGAGAGAGAGAGAGAGAGAGAGATGAAGAGTCGACTTTCGCGAGGGTGCGTCTCGGCTTTTTGCGCGCCGCTGTCTGTCCGTCCCTCGATTTGCCGTATGTGTATTCCAGGAAGATTTTCGAGACCTGTTTAACGAGACCCCCCCCCCCCCCCCCCCCCCCCCCCCCCCCCCCCCCCCCCCCCTTTTTTTTTTTTTT
>JAPYYV010004665.1:0-39499 GCA_030522625.1 Copidosoma aretas
CAGAAACGGCCGCTTTTAGAACTATTTCGCTTATGGGATTTAACATGGACTTTCCAGGTTTTTTGGGGGCAGCACCTGACATGCCCACAGCGAATAGTGCTTAGACCGTGAAGCTTGAGTCAAAATGGAGTCTTATCGCCTTCACGTCCACAACAACTCTGTGTTGCTACGCGCAGAAAATGCTCAATTTTTCTGTTTTCCTAGTGCACCGCGCAATTAGACCATGTCGAGGGCCATATATAATATTGAGAGCTCCGAAAGAGAAACAGCTTGTCAATTTTCCGAAAATCGAACATTAGCGAAGGCGAAACGGCGAGACTCGAACGGTCACATTCTGACATTCGTACTTTTCGCGCTCTTCGGAGAATGGGACTTGGGACTTGGGAGTCTCCCATTGGGAGATCGTAAACTACCGCCAGCTAGCGTGTTGCTCTATACCTATATATATTTTTATATTTCACACACAACCACCCCCCCCCTCCCTTCAACTTTTCCATCGCGCGGATATAGCCGCTCCAACCTCCAAAAACAGGAGCAGAGCCGCAGAGAGAAGCTAACACCTTTGTTCGTTTTGTTTTGAAGTAATACCAGCGCAGCGTCAATTTGCAAAAATCTCAATTGTTACAGAGATATAAGCTAATACAAGAGATGATGCTTTTGTTATATTAGTGTGTGTGCAAAAAAATCGCAGTCGTCCAGTGAGTCGCACTACACTCCCTTGACTCCCTTCACAGTACTTCACACTCGTTCTTGCGCGCATGGGCAAGCTGTTATAAGCGTGGTTACTTATTTGGTTAAGCTGTACCAGGCTGTACTCTGTAGCTTAAAGCACAACAACATAAGCCATCAACAAGAAAACATGGCGCCGGTGTAAAGGACGCGGAGACGGAGTGTGCAGTGTGTGCGTGCTTGCGGGCTGGATCACCAATCACCGCTATCACCACTATCACCAGTCACCAGTGTCACCACCGACGGCACTGACCTGACAGGGCAGAGAAGATAAACATAAGAAAGAAGGGGTCTATGTGCAGCGGTGCAACGTACTTATTAGGGGCGAGACTGTAAAGTAAACCACATTCCCTGAGCATCACCATCGCCGGTCTGGACACAGCCACTCCCTCTTGTACCCCACAGGAGCAGCTGCTGCAGTACCATCATCATGAGCAACTTATCGCCCTTTGGCAGCAAGAATCCGCCCTGGGTTCGCAATGCTGGTGAGTCGTACTACGATTACTTGTACCCCGGTGGATTTATCATAATTCGTTACTTCCCTTCTTTCAAAACAACGTGTGTACCTATTAACGGGTGCCGGCGAAACTTTCTTTCGCAATCTCCACTCAGACACAAGAGATTCGTGATAGGCGTAAGCTTGCTCGACCCTCAGAGTGGAGTATGTTAAATTTAGAGCCTCTCGGCGAAATTTAGAGAAGTTTAATGGAGTGGAGAGGGAAAGTAGAAAGAGAGAAGAAGCAGGGAGATCGGAGATCAATGACGCCGACTAATAGGCGAATCTGGAGTTGATTCATCTAACATCAGCGCCAGCAAGTTTATTTAGGGTAACTGTGACACAGGCACTGCAAGTTATACTTTCTGCATCGCTGTGTGGCTGGCTTGCCCGCAGTGATGTCTTTGGAAAATTGTTGAATCAAATCTTCGCGGAACTAAATTATTATGTATCACTTCAGTGAGTGCCTCTGTGTCTATGTGTGTGCACTGTTGCTATTTCGTTGTAGCCTAAAATACCATATTAGAATTTTCAATTGGCTTGGCACTGAAATAATAGAATATTAGCTGGGTGGGCTTGACATTTACATAGACAATTAAAGATCAAGCAAAATAAAATTTTTAGATTTTTTAGATCCAAGATCTTATGACGATTTTTATGATTACATTTGGCACTCAAACATTTAGTGATGTGTTGAAGGAATTAACGTATCTATTTTTTCAAAGGTCAAGGAATACAGAATCTTCAGCAACAAATGCTGGGTCAAGCTATGGGTAATATGGGTGGACAACCCATGGTCCAGTACCAACAGCCCAACCAGCAAGTATATCAACAGAGCTTGGGCTTACAGCAAGTATGTACAGTTAATATTTCATGCAATAAATGTTCTTGCATGCTCAGTAATGTATTATTCCCATTTCAGCCAAATATAACCATGGCATCTATGGCAACATTAGGTTCTAATATGCCATCTGGTATAGCTGGACCGTTGTATCCACAAGTTGCTACAGTGTCATATCCTACTCCAAGAACCCTTAATACCAATGCATTCACGCAATCTGTAGCCGGAGTTGCCCAGCAGGTTCAGCAAAACGTGCCTCCTTCGTCCTCAAAGCAAAGAGTATTTACAGGCACAGTTACCAAAATTCATGATAACTTTGGATTTGTAGATGAAGATGTATTTTTTCAAATTAAGTAATAATTACTTTAACATAATTCAAGTTTCTATAAAATGTATGATTTTTTATGAAATTGTATTTAATTTTTTAGTGCTTGTGGCAAAGGTACTTTCCCCTCTGTTGGCGATCGTGTACTGGTAGAAGCATCTTTTAATCCCAATATGCCATTTAAATGGAATGCCACTAGAATACAAGTCCTTCCAATGGGAAACACAAATAACACTGCAACAACGCAGCAAACTCCCTCAACTCCGAGACAAACTCAACCTGCTAGAACATCTGGAACTTATAATGCTGTTCCGCCTCCCACTGGCGAAACAAATAATAGGTATCATAATGGAATATTTTTATACAATCAATAGTGCAGTATTGCGAAAGAAGAACGTATTAAACAACAAAAAAATATACTTTCAGATTTTCCACAAATACTCCTACCGCGGTATCGGTAACAAATCGAAATAAAGCTGGAAGAGTTCGAGACAGATCCCCCCGTGATAGAAGAGATGATGAAGAAATCGAGCGAAAAAGACGCAGAGAAGATAGGATTAGAGAAAGAGAAAAGAAAGAAGAGCGCAGTCCATCAAGGACAAGACGTAGCAAATCTCCCAGACCTCGAAGAAGAACAAGAGTAGTTCCCCGGTACATGGTACAAATACCAAAGATAGCTCTTGATTTGTAAGTATGGTTAATTACTTCGCATCATTTCCTTCAGATCAATGAACTTTATCATTCTTTTCGCTGTCGTTTTATTCACAGGCCAGAAGCTGACGTTCTGGAAATTAAACGACGTTACCAAAACATGTATGTTCCCAGTGATTTCTTTTGCACCAACTTTAGATGGGTGGACGCTTTTCCACCGCACATGCCGTTTACTCTTAACAAACCTTGTTCCTTCCACGTTATGCACAAGGATGTCGATTCTTGTAATGAGAATACAGCTGTATTGGAGCCTCCTGACGCTGATTACTTATTCTCAGCCAAAGTTCGATTTTTTTTTTTTTATAAACAAGTTTATAAAAAAATTTTCAACTTATTCAATAACTTAAAAATACTCCTTAGGTCATGCTCATTTCCATGCCAGCTATGGAAGAAATATACAAACGATGTTGTGGCTTAGCCGAGGAGAAGGATAGAAGTGACGATCGGGATTACATCCATCCCACACGGTTGATCAATTTTTTGGTCGGATTACGAGGAAAGAATGAAACTATGGCAATAGGTGGCCCATGGAGTCCATCGCTTGATGGTCCAAACCCTGAAAAGGATCCGTCTGTTCTCATCAAAACTGCTATTAGAACGTGCAAGGCCTTGACCGGGATTGATTTGTCCAACTGCACTCAATGGTACGAACTTAAGAATATAAAAGAAAAATATCCTTTACTTTGCTACTTAGTCGTTCAACGGGGTTAATGCAATTCTTGCAGCAAATAACTTTTTCTGATTGTTTTATTTTTTCATGCGAAATTTAAGCCAAATTGTAGTGTATATAGTCTATATGCTTTAGATATACTTAATTAATAGATGATGAAAATATTCTTTCTCACCGTAATGATATTTTAAAATATCAATTTGAGTGTTTTTATCATAAATATTAATTAAGGATCGAATATTCGCGTGTAACTTGAAAATTGGGCAACTATTACCCGTATAATAGTCGTACCCTCTAAGCTAAGTATAAAATATTTAAAGTTTGAGAGAGAGAGAGAGAGAGAGAGAGGGAGAAAAAATCGCTCACGTACTCTAGCCACAAGCGAGAGATCACCAAACTGAAAGAGAGAGCAGCCAGAGTCACCAGAGCTTTTGTTCTTCGGGCTTGCGAAAAAAAATTCGCCAACTGCATTATTACTATTTATCATTACCACAATTATTATTATTCCTTTTACCAAATCAATACATGTGATAAACTACTTTTGTTTCTGTTTTACGTCGATGGTTTCTCTGTTGTGTGTACATATGCTGCTGCACGCAGGCCAGACAAGGGATCATTAGAGCTTCCACTTTTTTCAAAAGACCTTGGTTGTGCTTTTTATGCATACATTCAAAAAAAAAAAAAAAAAGGCTGTAAGTTTTATTCTTTAAAAGCAGGGGGCGGGGAATGGGCCTCTGCATCAACCGGAGAGGAAAGGAGCATAGGCATTAACCTCCAGAAATAGAGAGAGAGAATGTTGGTATTGTTTTGTTTTTGTTCCTTGCGGCGCAGGTACCGCTTCTTGGAGCTCTACTACAGGCGCGCAGAGACCAGCCACAAGTCCGGCCGGGTGGTCCCCTCTCGCGTTGAAACCGTCATACTATTTCTCCCAGATGTTTGGCGCTGCGTGCCTACCAGGCTGGAATGGGACAGCCTGCAACTCGGCTACAAGCGTCAGCTGGAACGTAAGCTGGTGCGCCAAGTTGCGCCCAACGAGAATCTTACTGACAATCCGGACAATTCTTCTGCTCCTGCTACTGCTGTCACTGCTGCTGCTGCTCCTGCTGGTGCTGCACAGGCCGAGAATGCCACTGATGAGGCTGCTGCCGTCGCAGGCGCCGCTAATCAAAAGGCACTACCCTCTATCTCATCATCCCACACATATCATCACTTCTACTTATATATACAATTACCTCTTGCTACTACCACCTTAACAACTCTACTCTACAATTATACTATGATTATTTATTATTGATATTCAAACATATTTATTATATTTATTACGTATATTTGTACCTTCTTACATGTTATTGTCTTTATGTCTATTTTTATTGTTGTTTACTACTTCTCATCCGTGCAGCCGTTTTTTCCATCACTAAAGTGATTTTTTTTTTTTTTTTAACAACCATGCCTATTCATTGATTTTACATACAATAACTCTATTTAAAAATATGACAAGTTCATGAATATACATGTGAAAGATTATAATTTTGAGTTGAATTAAATTATAAATGATCAATGAAATCGCACGGTAATTACAAGTTACGAGCCTGTGATAGTGTAATTATCTCAAACAAGCGAGTGAACAAGTCTTGCTCGGGACAGTCGCAGCTGAGAATGATCCGAGTTTAAAAGAGGGATTGAGATAAACTTTATGGTCAGCATTTAGAGATAACTAAAAAAAAATCGTTTACTCTGTTCCTGCATTTTTTCCATATCGATCTATTTGCTTAAAAAATTAGTATTTACTTGTATAATTTATCAATCCCAACACCGACACCAAGAACCAGACAACTATGAGAGTCTAAGCTGTATTTCTCAGTATACGTGTGTATGAGAACATCCACGGCGTGAGCAGAGATTTGTTTCGTCTTCGATTATATACGTACAATAAAATAGTGTACTAAGAATGCTAGAGAATGCTTGTTTGTATACAAAAAATGTATGGTTGAAAAAAAAGTTTAGTAGAGTCGTTTGATCATAGGAGCTGCTTCAGTTTTGTAGTAATTATTAAAAAAATTTTATCTGTAATGAAGCTAAAATGAGATTTTCTATTTCAGGACGATATTGTACCTGAGAAGAAGGACTCGACCCATTATTCGGAGCTGGATCCGAAGAATATGAACGTAAGCGTCAAAAATGTGTTTCTATTCGAAAATTAAAAAAACAGGCTTTTTTTACTCATACTAAATGTAACTTTCAATAGGTAAATGATTTACGTCTAGAATTGGTCGCTCGTAGTCTAAGCCCCAAGGGCTTAAAGTATCAACTACAAGCTAGACTAACTAAAGCTGTGAATTCAGAACAGGCCAAAGAGGAGGGGAGACATGAAGAAATCGAAGAAAATGAGAAAGAGAACACACCATCACCTAAAGAAGAACCGAAAGATGAAAAGCGGTCCAAGGATAAAGAAGTAAGTTATATGGTAACATCTTTTTTTCTTTTCATTAATGACCGAATAATCTGATTTACGTAAAACGTGCTGTAGCATGACGAGGATAGGAAAAAAATTTACGACAGGGAAAAGCTCCTTATGGAAAAAAGATACAATTTTCCGGATAACCCTCAGATAATAGTTCATCCATCAAGAACGGCAAAAAGTGGAAAGTTTGATTGCACTTGTATGTCCCTTAGCGTTTTATTAGATTACAGACCAGAAGATACAAAGGTAATTTTCAAACATACAAGTACTTATTTTTATTTTAATCATCCAATGTATTCATGAATTCATTCAAATTTAAGGAACACTCGTTTGAGGTATCCCTCTTTGCTGAACTTTTCAACGAAATGCTAATGCGTGACTTTGGATTTCGAATGTATCGATCCTTACATGGTTTACCTGAAAAAGCAAAAGAAAGAGAGGATGACAGAAAAAAAAAAGACGACAAGAAGAGAGATGATGATAAGAAAGGCAAAAAGGATGATAAAAAAAGTGATAACAATAAAGACAAGAAAGATGATAAAGACGCCAAAAGCAAAAGTGACGAAAAGGACAAGGATAAAAATGACGATGATGATGACGATGATGATGATGAGTCTGACGTAGGTTTTCTATCATGTGGTATAAGATAAATTAAGGTTCTTTATATTGCAATAAAAAAAATACTTTTTTCACAGGATGATGATTCCTTAAAAGACGGGAAAAAAGATAAAGATAAGGACGGAAAAAGAAAAAAAGTTAAACTTTTCACATCAGATCCGTATCTTCTTTTGTCCTTTGTATATTTCGACCAAACTCATTGTGGCTATATCTTTGATAAAGACATTGAGGAATTGATTTACACCTTGGGACTAAATTTGTCTCGCGCTCAAGTTCGGAAACTTGTTCAAAAAGTCGTTACAAGAGACTCTTTGCATTACCGTAAATTGACTGATAAAATCAAAGACGATGATTCTAAAGATGTAAAGAAAGATGATGTCGAGAAAGATGGAACTGCTGCTAAAGCAGACCACGAAGAAGTAAAGTCTCTTGCTCTGGGTATGTGCCAACATTTTATGATGAATTTTAACCATTCACGTTCTTTATTATATTTTGATTTTTCAGGAAACAAACAGTTACTACCAGTGTTTGTTGGAAGTGGCCCTGCTTCAAAGAGAGCAAGAGGTGAAGGTTCTTCAGAACAACCAGAAGCCGAGTCATTACCAAAAGGTTTTGTAATGTTCCAAGGCTCTTTAGTAGATGTCGAAAAACTAGTTAGTCAATTAAAAAGGTCAGAAAGCGCTCGTGTCGATACGGAGACGAGAATGATGGAGCAGCAACGTGAATTGATTGCTTTAAGCGATAAGTCGACCAAACAAAGTAATAATATTAAAGATCTTTCTGATGACTTGAAGCTGTACAAAGAAAGACTGAGAACTGCAGATGACAAATTAAAGAAAGTAACAGTAAGTTAACAATAGAATCGATTTTTTACGTGTAAAGCAATTTCATTGCATACATTGTAACAGTATTAATAATTAATTTTCAGACTGATTCACACACATATTTCGCTTCATTGAAGAGCATATACCATATTGCGTCAAAAAGTGTGCAAAGCGACATAAAGCGGGTCGAAGTCGTCGAAATCCAAGATGAGAAAGTCAATGTCGAACCAGTGAACGGTGCACAAGCTGAGTGCAAGTCTAAAAGTGATACTCGATGGAGCGACAATAAGGTTACTATAAAAAAAGAGTCCAACGAGTATGATAAGGACAAAAAGTGTGACAATAAAGTTGTAGTAAAGAAGGAGATCACCACAGAGGAGGAGAAAGATAAAAAATAAAATAAGTGTGATCGTTTGTATTTATTCGTTTATACGTCTGAATGAGACGCACCAAAATCTAACAACGTCCTAATCGCACGGCATCAAAGCCGAATTTGCCAACGCTCTTCAAGATATCTTGATATCGTTTTATCGACGAATACTGGGTGAGATATTTTCTGTATTTCTGGTAATGTGCTAAGGTATATTTTTACTCATTTTTTTCTTCAATTGTGAATATCAGGTATTTTATCGTATGCGCGCGTGTGTATACGAATAGTCTTATTATTTTTGACGTTCGTTGAGGAGTTGGAAATTTTGCAATCACAATTTTAAATTGTATAATTGCTCATGCGGTTTACAAAATTTTTCTAAGTCGTTACTCAGTACTCAGTTTCATTAAACACTAGTGAATTATTATAAAGTCAACACCATGTTATTTTTCGTTACTATTGTGTTTGAAAACATGTTACAAATTATTAATCACAATTAGTTTTAAAGCAGAAATAAGATTTTTGCATAAAATGTTTTGTAAACTTTCCAAGAATTATTTATGTATGTACAAGCAATTGTATTAAATTTACTGAGATTGCATGATTTATAAGAGTAAAAATACATTTTTTTAACACAAATTTACATATTTTTTTCAACCTATAAATTAAATTAAAAAAACTTAACTCTATAGGAAAAAGACAAAAGGAAAAAGTAAACCAGTTTTAATACCAGCAAATATACTTTATTTACCGTCCTTTGCAGTTGAACCTCCAGACAATGCAATGGCATTATTTTTATCATTTATAAGTATTATAACTTGCAGTCCAAGATAAAGTTTGTTTTGGGCACAATTGAGTAGAAAGTATTTTTTTTTCTTTGGATGATTATTTATAATTGGTTGCACAAATAATGAAATAATAATTTTTTTCACCTTCAACAAATCAAAGCATCATCGCAATTTTTTTTAAAAGTTAGTGAACCTAACGATTGATTACTGGTAAACTTATTTTTGAATAGGTTTTAATTTTCTTGTAGCTTCGCAGTCCAAGCTTCAATCAGTGAAATGCAAATTTACAAAATTGTTGATAGGTACACTTAAGTTTTTTGTTTTTCAAATTCGAAAGCTGCCATCCTTGTTTTTAAATTAACTACAAAAGCATACAATTGAATTTGTATCTGGATAATCATTTTGTCTTACGCAACTTTTTCAGCTAATCCCACTAAAATTGCCCTAAGATTGTACAAAATATTTAATTATTCAGTTCCTCCTCATGATCACAATAATAATTACAATCAGGCAAATTTATGTTACTTCTAAATTCATAATTATCATGACGAAGATTGTTTAATTTAGAGAACTTAACTAATGACGAATTTGTCGATCGATCAAAGAACGATGCGAATCGTACCATTGCTACTTAAGTACATTTCATTCATCAGTGTAAACATGAATATTTTAGACCAAAACAAATTTTAGTAGATAATTTCAAAATTATAGCACCAATGAATCTATGGATTAAAAAAAAAAAAAAAAAAAAAAAAAAAAAAATTTAATTAAAACTTAAAATTAATATTTATAATCTTATTAATTATTTTAAAAAAAAAATTGTTTAAGCATAAATCAGCCAAATGTCATACAACAAACAACTTAACAGTAATTCATCACTATCAAAAAAGATAAAAAGCTAAAACAAAACGTGGAAAAAGACGATGTTTTCTAATAATGCTTAAACAATATGCGAAAAGACATTGCACTTAAAGTTAATCAAATAGGAATCTGTATTATTCAGGCTACGTAAAATTCGAGAAATTTGTACGCATTGATATAAACTAAAACTGACTAAGACACGAAGACGAAGACTATTTACATTATTCTCATGGCTAAAATGATCAAAACGAAAATCAACATAGATGCCTCCAGTTCTCGCCTTTCATCAACTATATACAGATAATAATCGCGTGAAATAAAAATATACAGTTGAATGAAAACAGCAGTACTTTCTCATGAAAAATTAAAATCCAAAAATCGATCTCACCTCATCACGATATCTTTAAACACTTACGTACAACATTCTTTACAACCTCTTTTGAATTTCGAAACGAAAATTATGCATCAACCAATTTGAAGATGCTTCCAAGCGTGTTGTACTCTTTTTCAAACACTCGAATCAGTATGATAAATCGGGATATTGAAAATTAGAAAAGGATCAATTTGAAAAGGCACTAGAGTCGAATGAAATCGCGATGGACGTCGCGTAAAGGATTAATACCGGTTCGGAAATTTGTTCAAAAGAACGATGCAGTAAGTATAACGATTATAACGCTTGGAAGCACCTCTTCCTTCGCTCGAACGTAAAAAGAGATAAATCTTTTGAGCACTTCGATCGCATCAAGTCTTCCGGAAAGAGATGTCGTTTACGAGTTGGGAAATATCCCCCTCAGCTCGTGCGCGACAAGATAAAACATAAGTATAGTATCCCTAAACGACGACAACGAAAAGTACCCGTATTCGCTGCTAGGAGTTGTGCGCTCGGCCTGTCGCGGAGACGGCCCTCGCGGACCTCGGTATTAGGGTGCTCGTGCCCAACCTGCGGGCCGTCGGTATCGCGGTCGTTAGTTGCTGCTGGGGACTGCTGGGCGGCCGTAGCCTGGACGGCCGATGTTCCGCGGAGGAGCGTCGGGAGGTCGATCTACTGCTACTGTTGCTCGCTATCGGGCTCAGCTGTTGGTGGTGATGCTGGTGGTCCAAGGCTAGCGACGTCGGCCTCTGCTGCTCGCTCATCCACGAATCATTCGAGCTGCAATGATTTTTGTTTGGGGAGAGATTAGCGGCGATTTTAATTATTCATTTTGAGAACAAAGTCAGTACCAAATTAACCATACAAAGTGCGAGTCGTACGATTTTGGGAAACTAACATTTTACTTTGTGCATCAGCGCTTAACTCTTTTAAACCGATAATGCAAAAAGGTAAAGTGTAGGGTATGAAAAAAAACAACTCACCCCACATGGCTAACCATTGCAGCATGGAACATTATTCAATGTCAATCCGTGGTATTAGTTTAAAAGACTACTTTTATTCTTACGAGTTAAAGCTCAAAGGGAAACAAACACTCGCCCGATTCGTAAGCTAATTCCATGCTTATTTTTACAAAGTTGAATTGAGACGAAGATTAAAATTCCTCAAAAGTTCTCATGTTTCATCAATAATGGACGTATTATTCAGCTGATTGAAAATAATACAAGATTCACATAAAGAATTTATCTTCGACATCGAAAAATTAATTTATGTCGTATTTTTCAACTTTTATTTATTATGAATAAAGTTAGTATTGTCCACGCATTTGCGCTATATGTAACGTATCTCTTCAACTCAAACTTAACAAAAAAATATTCCGCTTGTAAGATAAAATGAAATTTGAATACCTCGTAACAACGACCATACATGTATATTTGTACAAAAATATAATCCCAATATTCGACAAGAATGTCTACAATATTTATACAGTAAATTAGAGAGAAAGAGCAACAACGATGTACATGCAAATGCAATATTATAGTATTTGATAATAGAGAAGGATGGGAACTTTATAAAACGAGGAGCGCATACAAATAATATAATATGTGTATGCACAGATTACAATGGCAAAGATAATGTTTATATTACTAAGAAAACAATTTGAAAGCGGAGGGAAAAAAATGCAAGTGTTCCAGCAGGTGCATGTAAATTAAGGCATTTATGGCGCAAAGTAGTAGAAATCCCAATAGTATATCACACAGACTGATGCACTCTACCTTCCCGATCCTGAGGCTGTATTTTTTCATCGCCATGCAGATTGAGAATCAGGCCAGCAACAATAGTCCGGTCGTGATACAATTGTACAGTGTGTATATTAGTTTGTTAGTTTGATAATGGATTCATGATATATTTATCTTGATAAGAAAAAAATAGAGCATTCTACGTAGATATTTATATTTTTCTATCTACAAACAAATTTTTCTTCTCAGCGTTAGTTTATTATTTCAAATAAATTAATTAAAAAAATTAGCAACTACTTTGAAAAGTTAGATTTTACAATGTATTTACACCACAAAACACGATGTGTTAAAATTTTTTAATTTTTATGATTATGATATTAGTTGATTAACTAAAAAAAAAAGTATGAAAGATTGAATCCTCACCTAACTAGAGACCCCGAGCCGTGATCCTGTAAAAACGATGATGCTGTCGAGAGTGGTCGCAACTTTAAAAAATAAAGAGAAACAAAATTTAATTAATCAGCGATTTATGCTCGTCTACAGCGACTTGCAGTTGCTTTCTCAAAAAATTACAAAACATTCAATTGATTTCAAACTCCTTAAATTACGACCTGAAACTTTTCAATAGTGAATAAGATTCTTAAATGTTAGAATGTTGGCATGTCTTCATAAAATAAGAGTCGAGTGTAATATATATTATATATATATATATATATATATATATATATATATACAGGATGTAAGTGTGCATAAACATTCCAAGTGACGTATTTGCAGAAATTAGAACCAAGACTCATGCCAGTAACTTGTAATAAAGTAATTATTTTGAAGCCAGTGATTTGATATGGTGGAATTAATAAAATCATCAATTCAAGTATTTTATGCAAGGTGCTGTTAATAATATACGTATGGAATAAAAAATTCAATGATGAACGCGATGAAAATTTTGTTCGCGGCAATTAATCATTTTTAACATAAATAATCCAAACATCTTAAATTTTCTCTCTCATAGACCAATTTGCTCAAAATAGGAGCACGCGTAAACACTGACACGCACTTTATTTTCTATAACCACATTAAACTTGAGAAATATTTCAACGACGTACCACTAAGTGTAAAATACAATCGCAAGCCTACCTTGTCCGTTTGCGTTGCCGCGCTTGTCATCTCTCTTGGCTCATCCTTTCCGTTGAGCGCTGCCGTGGCGCAATTCGTAGCTTCCCCCTTTTGATATTTTTCCAGCTGTTCCTAGCGACAAAAAATTTGCACCAAAATCATTTACAACGATTCCCCCCCAATGGTGCATCAATTTGAAAATGAATCGATGAATTCCAATGTTTACCTGCAAACTCAATATCTCCTGGTCCTTCTCGTCCACTTGACCCTGCAAGAGGACCACTTGTCTGCGCAAATCTGACACCTCGTCGACGATGGTGTCTCTCCCCTCATTGAGAGATCCCTCCGTCGTCGCGTTACCGTCGTTCAGGTTGTAGAAGAGGCCATTCTGTTTATCAATAGGTGGCATCATTATATTAATATTGCCATTCTTATGATTTTGAAAATTGACGTGATAACGAACACTGACCTT
Source organism: Copidosoma aretas (assembly GCA_030522625.1). Taxonomy (NCBI): domain Eukaryota; kingdom Metazoa; phylum Arthropoda; class Insecta; order Hymenoptera; family Encyrtidae; genus Copidosoma; species Copidosoma aretas. The sequence goes on from JAPYYV010004665.1 coordinate 13,392, forward strand.
TAAAGTACTATCGAATGGGTTGAGAGGATCCGACTGCAAATTAAAATTGCTTCGATTAATATACCGCGACAAATGTAGTAAGGATTCCTCGAAATACAGATCCAGCAACACAGTTACAAGACAAAGCAAAAACTGACGATACTTGAATAATAATAATGCTAATTGTCAAAAATAATAAAACAAAACGAAACCTACCCTCGTCAAACCGTTCTCTCCTGACTGCCAAGCACAAAACATCAATTTGCGGGGCGGGGTGAGGGGTGAAAACACAAAGACGAAACAGAGAAAAACAAACGATAAAACAGATGGAAAGCGTGTCGTTGTTGAACGGAAAATCATAGTTTTTACAAAAATAATAAGCAAGTATATACGGCATCAGGCGCAGCACAACACAAAACACATATATTATGATATAGTATAAGTATAAGTAATAACACGTAAGAGCTAGGCTAGTATCGTACCTCCTGAAGGACTCGTTTCAGCTTGAGGAGCATCGTTTTGATGGAAACGATGTCCTGAAACATGTAGCTGTAGGTGCCCCGCTCGATCCTGAGACTGCCCTCGTCCCCGGAATCCAAGCTCGGCGATTGTACCTGCGAGTGGACAAACGAGGGGTGTTGTTTGAAATGAAAGATAAAGTAAGCAGGTGGCTGAATTTGTGCAAAAATTTAGACGGCTGCCTACAATTTTGACCAGAAGAAAAACCATGGTCGTACAAGATACTCCATGATAATTCATTGCTAGTTCATTTTTGTACGAAGCCTTTTAAATTTTTCAAGCGTATAGCACGAAGGGTGTAAAATTGCGTGTCTCAATTTTAAGATCCACAATTCGAACGGAGAAACGACAGAGAGGAGGAGGAGGAGGAGGAGGAGGAGGAGAAGAACAAAAAAAGAATCCATACATTTCTCGGCGTCCTGAGGGGACTGTACACTTGTCGGCTCCGTGCGCTGTCGATGGACCTGGGCGAGTCCGCGTTCGACCTGTTGTGCAACAGCCGCGCTCGGTTGTTACTCAGCCTGCAACAGAAAAGGACAAACGAAAGTTATACACCCTGGCTCTCGTACAACACGAGTCGTTACTATAATTCGCTGCCAATGCCGGATGAATACCAGTCGTGATAAACAGTAGTGGCAAATTGCAAGTATACGAAGATTCAATCGTGCTGTATATTGTTGTCGAGTAGCGATAGCTCGCTCTTTCCGAACAAAAAGCTCTTTCGTCAGTCCTCGCGGAGTACAATTTGTACAAAAAGCAGCGAGTAAACGGAAACAAGAACCTCGGTAGTAATTTTTCCCGTTAAAGCCGCGTGATTCGCTTATCTTATGTCCATAGTCTTGTACAGTTTTTAGTCGAAACATCATCACCCCGCGGTAAAAATGCCTGTACTCGTTGCGCTACAAACCCCCCCCCCCCTCCCCCGCACGGCACCTTTCCTCCGCGAGCTGCAGCCGAGCCTTGGACGCGGCGATGATGTCCACCATCTTCCTCCGCGGTATCTGCCCGGCGGCCAGGGGCTGCACGACCGGCTGCCTCGGCGGCGGCGAGCCGTTGGTCGGGGTCGTGCATTCCGAGGACAGGCCGGAATCGTCCTGGCCGTCCTCGATCACCCGGCGCACGTCGGCCGGCTGTGGTAGCTGCTGCTGCTGCTGCTGCTGCTGACCGCTGGCGGCGACTCGCGGTATCGCCGAGCGCTGCGGTATGCCGGTGCGCTTCCTCGCGCCCCCCGCGGCCTCCGCCAGCGGAGACGACGACGACGACGACGACGATGCCATGCACGATCGTTCTCGCATACACTTTGTCAAAGCTCGCCGACGGCGGGACGAAGCGCGCGGGTCGATTGGTTTTGCATTTTTTGCCTTAGCCGATCTGTTTTCGATCCTCTCTGGAATCAAACGATTCGGCGGTGCAACGCGCTTGGCGTGGCACTGGGACGCGAGCGAGAGCGTTTGGCTCTCCTCCCCCCGGATCGTCGCAGCGGGACGCGCTTTCGAAACTCTAAATCTGGCAGCATCCGCCCACGTGGTTTCGGGGCGTACGCATAGAGTATACACCCCCGGCCAGGCTTTTTTATTCCCCCGCGGCGGCACACGGCGCAACTCAGCTGTTGCGGTCGCGCGCGAAGCGTATCGTCACACCGCGGCTAGTGTATACGCATAGTTATTTCATTATTATCTCCGATTGCACGCGTACGGTGTAATACAGACGCGCCGCGGGCCGAGAATAGCCGCTCGGGGGCGGGACGGGGAAGTCGTGCGCGGCGTTTATTTTGCGACGACAAAAAAGCATCACCGGCCGATTATACAACGAACAAGAGCTCGGAGAGGGGATTCGAGCGTATACCCGCGGTCTGCTTGCGCGGATGCAGGATTTCGATCGGTTTTTTGCAAACTTGATGGTGAATTTTTTCATCGTCAGCGAAGGGTCCAAGATTCGCGGGAGATCGCGCGTTTGTCGGCATTGTGTATTTTGCGCTATAGCACGTGCTTTGGGCCGCGCATGTATGATTCAGGGGCACGTTTGTTATCTCTCTGTTGGTAAAAGGAAAAAAATGAAACGCGTTTGTTGATAATGTGCGAGTGCGAGGATTACGTGTTCGCGGTCGGTGCGGGCGCGATTGTACAGAACCAAGTCTATAAAGTATGTTGTTTCAACTTTTGTTTTCAAAACTTTGTGCGATGCAGAATGCGAGTCAGCTGCATCGCTGCGAGCGCGTCTACTTATATTGTGCAATGACAGGGGAACAGGTAAGTAATTTTAGAAACCTCCCGCGCGACAATCGAAAACACAACAGCCGCGTTTTGGCACGTGGCCGGCGTGGCTGCGTATACACACATATAATACACGCGGTATACACGACTTGGGACATGAGTATAAGAATAAATGAATAAACGACATTTGACAATTTAAACGTACTCTCATCATGGAGCAAGTGTAATGTGGGGCACATCGCGTCACGGAAAGACATTGGACTAGGCGTAATTGTCAAGGTCGGTGCGAATGGATGGCAAAACCGGCGCGGGTCTCAATTAGCAATTGGACGACGATACGAATGGTACACCTATAACGTGCAAAGTATAGGATCCGCAACTGCGACAATCCGAGGACGGGAACGATCGATGAAAAAAGACGGCAACTCACGCTCAACTGTGCAAAAAGCTCCTCCCCGCCCTGGCACGTCGGAGCACCACCACCACCACCACCACCACCACTATCCACTATGCAACATGCAATACAATAATATCACATGAAAATGGAGCCTCTCGTGTAGCACATAACGTCCCCGCTCGCCGAGCTGTCGTCATCGCGTTCACCGCACAAGACCTGCAACACCTCCCCGAACTCTCCTTTACCCCCCTCATGCCACCATCGCCGAGCGCGCGCACTCCTACACCCCCGCGAAACAGATCGATGGACGGTGTACGCACCCACCGAAACCCTAAGCACGTATTGCCAAGGTCGGGCCCTCGACTCCCTGCCAAAATCTCACGCGGCACAACTCGGCGCTATACACGGCGCGTACAGGGGCCGGGAAAGCCCCGGACGATCGAAGGCGCGCGGACGCGCTACCTGTGCACAGCTCCCGCCGGATCGATGATATCGCTCGCGGCACACGACACTGATCGACGACGCTCGCTGGCGCATCATGGTCCGCCCTCGCGAAGCCCATCGGAGCCCCGCCGATGATTCAGCGGGATCATCGCCAACGACGAGGAAGACGAGGACGACGGAGGAGGAGGAGGGCCGTCCTTCCCTGGCCGAGCCGAGGGGCGCGCGCGCGAGACTCCCGTGCGTGGTCGGGCGCCGTTCGTGCGGTACACTGTGCCCGGCGCAAGCGCGGCTGCCCCCACGACGACGACGACGACGACGGCTCGATAAAACGGAGAGTGCTGCAGCGCTGGGGCTCGGGCCGCAGAGAGAGAGAGGGAGCGAGTGGGAGGGCGGAGGAGGAGGAGGATGCGAGTACGAGTATACACTGCACAACAATCACATACACGTGTGTCGGCGTTTATTGGGATGCTGCGCGTGGGATGATGGATGCAATACCGCGCGCTGGCGCTCGGCTGTCCGAGGGGGTTTTTCTTCGGAATTGGTCCTTTCGTCGGCGGGAGGAGTGTTTCCTGTCCGCGCGCGAGAGGTTTTTCTTACACGAGAACGAAACAAAAAAAAAGAAACAAAAAAAAATTAGTTGGGTCATGCGGAGGAGGGGTGGTTGCGGGAGTACGCGGAACGATTAATTTAGTGCGTGCAGCGTACAAGAAACGTTTTTGTCGTTCGGTGCTCGGATGGAACAGATTACTTATAGGTACACGCTAACCGCGGGTGACTCCGATCGGCCCGGCTCGCGCGTGACTTGTGATGCAAGCCCTCTCCGAACTGTATATCGTGTGTCACGGCTGAACAAACATTGACGATGGGCTTTTCGGGGGCTGTCGAGCGCACGAAAATAGGAGATAGCGGACTCCAGTTCGTTTCGATATCGACTCGCGTTGGTTCGAGCTATCGGCAATCGCATCACCGGCAATCGGAGGAAGAGGGCTTTTCGTGTACAATGGGGGAGTAGAGATCGGTTCGTTGCTCGGTGAATCACGGCGGAAGTCGAGCCGAGTATAGAGCGAGATGAGGTCAACGCGCGACGTATAATATTATGTACATTGTATTATCTTGGGTATATACAGCCGACGTACACCGGCATAAACTCTTGGTCGATCGCGACGCGTATACATCAGGAAAGTAAGTATTCGTTCGGATCGAGAGATCGTCCCATTCGGTGGGTTCGCGCGAGCGCGATCGTATTTTAACCTACACCCACCTTGGTTCCGAACGTTTGACAAATTTCGGAATCGCTCGAGGCCGATTTATCGCTCGTCGTACAATTTGCAATCGTGATTTATACATCAGACCTCTGTGCGCCTTGTATAAGTTACACCAACCGAGTCGGCCTGATTAATTTCTCTCGAGTGCATGCGCACGGTCCTTTATCGGTTTCGAAAATGAAAGTCGCACGACGCGCACCTTTTCGAAACTCTCGAGAGACTTTGAGCGCGATTTCGCAAAATTCACTTTGAAGAGACAAACATGAACATTCACCGCGAAACGCCGATGAAAACTTTTGGCAGTCATTGGCACAGTGAAGTCGACTATACGTGTGTACATATAGAGCTCGTTTGGAATACTCTGCATGTTCAACCTGAGAACGAAAATAAAAGTTTTTTCCTTTGTCCAAGGAGCCATCCGGGCACATAGGGACGCCTTGGGCATTTATATCGGTACACGGTACAACTCAACCCTCAGCTTTCCCATACACCGGCCAGCCCGGGATAATCGCGGCGGAGCCATTGGGAACGGCGCGGAAAAGATTTTAAAAAATGGCCCCCACGGTCCGAGAGGGAGGAACATCAGCCTCGCCCGTGAAACTTCACAAGCGAGGGTATACTACGTTGTACCATGTGCGCGCGTGCGCCAGCCGATGGGAAAAGCCGAATGGACTTTATTCGACGAAAAAAAGCTGGCCGAGCGCCAAGGGTTCGAGGACCCCATACGAACATTAGGAGTACAGGCGGAGGGAATATGGACGGGCACATCCGACCGCGTATAGTAAGTATATACAATATATTACAGCTCGCGTCTAGACGCCTCGTCGGCTTGATTTGTGGATTGGGTATATATGTATACTCGTGAGTCCGCGGTTCCGATTCACTTTTGGAAGAGCAAAGAGGGGCATTTATGCTTTCAGAAATCAATGGAGTTTGTACGGAAGTGCGACGGACTTTGAAGTCGTCCGCGCGGAAGAGAATGCCTGCCGCTCGATTGTATTTATAAACCTACCGTGAAGAGGACGTGGAACTTCATTTTCGAATGAAATTCGCAAATAGATGTATGTTTTATACCAAGACTTGTGTGATCAATTAACGCATAAATGTGCTCTAATCAACGGTGTATGCAGAGGGACCCTTTTTCGCTACATTATACGCGCACGCGGACAAGTAACTTCATTAACTGTATATAACTGTACGTTTCACGTGTATCTATATATGAATGTATATAAGTCTGGACTCGTGCACACGCACGCATATTCTAGCCGTCTAGACATTGCAGAGTTCCGGCGTCGCCGCATATGAAGTGGCAAGGGGGAGGGCCTCCACCATCAGATTCGCGGTAGAAGAGGAGGAGGAGAGCGCCGCGGAGTCACGTGCAAATTCACTCTATCGTCCCCTTCCTTCCTTCTCTTTCATCTCCGATGCTCGACCGCTTTCGTTTTCCCGCTGTATGTAAGTATGTACTTTTTGGCACGCGACACTCTCTTCTGCTGTACCATTATACAAATATAGAATCGAGCTAATATAGGGTCGGCGATAAGGGGAGGGAGAGACAGACGCGGAGAGAGAGAGGAAGCCTCCCCTATACTTCTGCGAGATGGATGCAAAATAGCCGAGTTACACGGAAAGACTCGTCGACTCCAGCAACGAAGATTTATCGATGGCTCTTAAAACCTGGCCCGTGTACGTGCAGTTATTCGCGGGAAGATATAACTTTTAGAGCTCCAACGAGATCACTTTTTCACGGCAAGTTTCAAATGCACAAACTCACGAACAGAGTTTTTGGTACGACGATTTCACACGAGCTGAATGAAATAATCCCGTCCGTAGAGCGAAGGGTATACGCACCGAGTTGAAAGCTCGCCTGCGAAGCGGGCCACGGGGGAGGAAAGCCACTCTCGAGGAGTCAAGAGGGCCCGATGCCAAAAGCTCGCCCGCCAGCTGCACGTCGTACGTATCTGTTTAAATGCATCTTCGCGTCCGCAGCAGGGGGTTGAGAGAGCTGTGCGCATAGGAAGGTATAGTGCGGAAAAGTCTGACCCCAGCCGAGTCCCCAGACCCTCGACGGACCCCCCTTTGTTTCGTGACGTCCCATTTTACCGCGCGCACGATACCGCTGCATACAGGTCCACCACTTCATTCTGTGCGAAGAAAAGTACTTACGTTGCAGCTCTGCAGCCCATTACAAGTAACAATATATACATGCAGGTGTAAAGGTACTACATATAGACCCCGAAACTTTTTGCGCAGTGCGGCTGCCGTCTCTCTCTCTCTCTCTCTCTCTCTCGCTTTCTTTTTTCGCTCTCTATATACATCCGAATGCCGGCCCGCTCGCTGCCAAACGAAGAAAAATGCACAAACGCGACGGCGCGCCGTTTTCGTCGTCGTCCTGTATACTTACTTAAATACATACACACATACAGTCGGACAGCTGGCTCTAGTATATTAGGTATACAGGCCTGCAGGGGGACGAGCTCGATGTTTTATGCAAATTCGGGGAGAGAAAACTCGTGCCGACCGAGGCGGGAAGCCGATGTTTGCATTTTTTGCGCACAAAATATTATCCCGTACAAGGATGCGAAGAGGGGGTGTGTGCACGAGGGTGAATTCGAGCGGATGGATGTCGCAGCGCGGGGCCCGAGGGTTCGTCTCGTGAGGGTGTTGCAGCGGCGCTGATCCGGACAGGGCTCTCTGGGCTGTGATGAAAATTGGGGGGTATTTTTGGAGCGTCGCGGTACTTATAGACTCGTCGCGCCTTCATCCCGTAATTTCATGCTCGTCGAATTTTTACATGTTTTCAACTGTACAGGTTCGAGGGTTCGAGGCGAGTGCGCGCGCGCGCGGGAAGGAAAATACGAATGCAAATGGTGTTGTTCCGCGGAGCATCTGGAGCGTGGATGATTTTCGTGCTCTCTCGCGATGATGAATTACAGCCGTCAGGGACGCCGAGCACGAAACACGCATTATACCTACCTGTACACTACTTATACTATCGATTTTACAATCATCATCCGCGTTTCGTAAGAAAATAGCGATGGAAGCTCAAGTTTCGCGCGCGAACGGCGAACTTTCGAAACTAATTCTTCGTGGAAAAATAAGAACACCGCAGGAGTATGGAGAGGAAAAAAAAATGGTCGGGCAGAGTCAAGAAACTCGATCGTATATGATCAACGGGGTAACACCGTCGGGCGATTGCTAATTAAAAGTCACGCTGTAGGGATCATAGGAGTAGGAAAAAAAAAGAAAAAAAAACAGTGTAGCACTTCCTACACGAGATAAGCTTTCACAATCATTATTGTTGTCCAACGCCGGCGCGCAATATTTTACGATCGCTCGACTCGTATACAGCGCAGAATAGTGTGGGCGCTCGCCCGATGAACGTTATAATAGTAATGGTATAATAATGAGAGCAGCAGTCGTTGGTGCGTGAAACAACTCCACCTGCGCTTATTAGCGATGGGAGAAATGGAAGACGGAGAAGAAGAAAAATAGGAAGGAGGAAGAGATCAGCGCAATGTACAATATATATATATATATATATATATTTATATGTGTGTATAAACATGTGCAGCAGATATTACACGAGCGTGGGTGTGTTACACGCTGAGTTTGTTCGATCCGGAGCATCAGCGGACGCGGTTTTGATGTACAGTAAGGCACAGGAGTCGCGTGCAGAATCGCGCGCGGGAAAGTCCCTCGTTCGCGTGATCGCGTATACAGACTCGCGGGTATAATATAAATATATGTATACCTGGTGGCGGGGGGTTACGTGCGCTGAACTACATTTTACCTCTTCCTTATATGTATACACGTAAGTATATGGATACAGCGTAATATTAATATTGCACGCCGAGCGACTCGAGGAGAATATATACATATAATAGAGCGCTGCAGGGGAATGCCAACTTTTGGAATGCTTCAGACCCGTGAGTGTATGAGATTTTTGAGCCGTCGAGAGGAGAAACGAGTATTAGAGGCACGAGAGAAACGAGCCGATGGGAGATGTACGAGCAGCGCGAAACGCATCAAAACTCTGACACGCGTATCGATTAATCCCCGACGACACGCAACGGTCGATCGTCACCGTTTTTTTCTTTTTTTTTTTCCAACACCACCGCCGCGCTGTTGCGCCTCCCGGCTCGCATTGCAAAACCGCGCGCTCCTTCGTTTCCGCTCGAGCTACATCAGCTGCTGCTATAGCCTTTGAGCAGGAAGCAGTAGTAGTGGTAGTAGTAGTCCCCCGCGCAAATTGGGCCCGCCCCGGGGGACTCTCCGCGTCGTATTATACATATACACAGCGCGCCGCGCGAATTAACTTTCTACCCGTCCGCTGTGCGCCTTGTCTTGCAGCCTTGCGCTCCGCGAGGTTTTCGCAATTACATGTAAAGGAAGTCGTTGTATATATACGAGCATTGCATTTATACTGCACAGTCTGTGGCGTATGGGTATGAGTACAACACCCGGGGTGCAGTGGTCGCGACGACGGCTCGGGCGCAAATGTGTACTCGCATTTTCCCTGCTCCGAGGACAATACGTACTACGGGTGGATGCGGTTCGAATTACTCGTTGCGAGATGGCCCTTCCCCGGCTCACAATAATTTTTAAACCAAACGTGTCAATATGACGAAAACGCGACTCCCTACGAGTATTATATCATCCGTCATTTTGAAAATCCTTATTCGCGGAGTACCGATTCGCCCCGCACCAGAACTCGAGAGTGACAATAGATATCTCGGTCCAACCGGAAAACTTCCCAGAGGGGGAAATCCATATACATCGACGGACAGAAGAATCATTGCCCCTATCCCCCGAGGATTATCTCTCGGAGGAGCATCAGAGTTACAGATCGCCGCAGCGGGAACGAATACAGCTCGAAACATTCATAGTCGCAAGCCGGAGAGCTGCATTGCGCTTGATTCCGTATCCCACTGGATCGGATCGGATCGCGTTTGACCGTCCTCCGAGATTCCTCCGCACTATCTCGCCCCGTCTCTTTTTACGACGGACAGACCGAAACAGGTATTCGTCTGATATCTCGGCGATCGACGAACGATCGACGAACCGGCCGCGCAGTTGTAGTACGAGGCATGCCGCTCGGAAAAAAAATAGAGCAGGAGGAGCCGACGCCGACGAGTCGCGCCGGAAGACACGTCGGGAAAAAAAGAGGAGGAGAGCCGATCCTCTCTACCGCGGATGGGGGGAGGGGGCAGCGGCGAAGAGTCGCGGCAGCAGGAATCGCGCAGTGGCCGAAAAGCAATTAGCAGCGCTCGGCGAGTGCGGCGGGTGTACTTGGGCGTCTTTACAGCGCGGCCCTACGGAGCTCGAGGACTCCGTTGGAATGCTGCGCTGCGAGAGGAGCCGCGGTGGGGACGCTCGTTTCTTCCGCCGTACATTGCCGTGAACTCGCGAAGGAAAACGCCCGAGAAAGTCGAGCGATCGGCCCGGGAATTTCGTCTTCTTTTTCCGAAAATCCGCGAGCCGCGCGAAACAAACGAGATTTCGAAAGGGCGACGATCGGGATGATAACACAACGCACGTGCCGCGGCGGCGAGGCTCTTTTCGCGGATCCCGGGGAACAATTGGAGCGTCGCTCCGTCGGCGATGATGGGCGGGAAAAATCGTTCTCGGTACTTGGTGTGCCGGTGCCCCGCTCGCGGATTGTTTCCCCGCGCCGTATTATTCTATGATTCACGGTACAAGCCGCGCGCGCTCTTGTACGAGTATAGTGTAACGATGAGACATTGTTTTCTCTCCGCGCTGTTGTACACTTGTAGACGAAATAAGGAGCGCTTTGCTCTTTGTTCGCTATTTCTCCCTTCGCACGACCCGATCTCGGCTGCTCATTGTTCCTATACCGCGGGGAAATTCGGATCCCGCTAAAATAACCGACCCCGTTTACATAACGCCGTATCGCTAATCACCGCGCGGTTCCGTGTTTTATTGGTATAATTTTACCGCAGTGCGGCGGAGAATCGGCCGTCGGAGGGCAATCAAAACTTGAGAAAAACTGTCGCCCATCGCGCGTAATATCGAAGTCACCAAAGAGCCAACCTTCGGCGGCCAAGCGAAAAATAATATGTCGAAGAGCCGAGAGCGCGAGGAACCTTCGAACGCGCGGGGGGATCGAGGAACGGAGTCATACATACGGGCACAAGGCCTCGCGCCTCGGTTTCTTTTCTCTCGAAAAATCAAATCGAGCATATAATAGCGCGCTATGCGGCGCGGACAGTGAGTACGAGGCTCGTATTATAGTACTTTGTGCGCGCGTCTGGGTACACAATATGTATAATAATATCCCCTGCAAAAGAGTCGTGTGTATCGCGTAATCGCTTAACGAGTCAAGGTTGAGATGTATAACCAAACCGGTTTTGACTCCGATGGCGCTACCGCGTGGCCGTGCGATTACGCGCGCGCGCGCGCGCGACTGTAGAACAGACTCGCGGGTGACGTGTCCCTCTTGTTTTCCCTCTTCGGAGCCGTATATTGTGTTTATACAACTTATCGCCCGGTAAAAGACTAAAGACCGATGATTAAGTACCATTATAGAGTAAACTAATTGGCTTGCACTTTTACTGCCAGGGCGTTGGGTAACAGGGACGGCCTACCTACGCGACGTCGCGAGGAGGGAACTTGATCGATGAGACGACCAGCCGAGCTAGTGATCTCTGCTGCTGTTGCTCGAACTCATTGCTTTCTCCGCGTTGTCGGTCGATACAACTCTTTTTGATCTTTTTTTTTCTCTATTTGTTTCCTTTCCCCCTCCCCCCTCAAACAGCCGAGAGTTCGACGATGAATGGCTTTCCTTTGCCGATGCTGCGTCTGCACACGTGCGGGATCGAAATCATAATTTGTCCCGGTACAACCTGCTTGATCGGTCGTGTGTAACGAATCATGTATGAATAAACTAAGAACCCGAACGTTTGTCCGCGCGTTATTGATATCAAAATAGACTGTATGATAAATCAAAATTAAAATGAGCAAAGAAAAAACAAATGATGAGTGAAAAAATGAGACTTTGAAAGAAGATCGGACGGCGGCAGTAATTGTTACGCTGAACATTTTAAACAAGATTTATTGATACTTCTCTATGTTACATTAATTGAATTGAATTGAATACGGTAAAATAAATAAATAGAGTACGTTCCACTATTTATATATATATGTATAAGTACTTTGAGCAATGTAATTCCATCTCGTCATCGTAAATGCATTTGGCGGCTCCACACGATAATATACTCCCAAACACACACGCGCTCGCACACACGCGCACACGTCCTCTTCGCAGCATTACATTATCTTCAATGATTTATAATACGCGCCTGTACTAACTCTGAGCGTAGTACAGCAAGATTATATACTCGCACTCTCGTTCGATCGAATCTGCAACTCAATCGCAACGCATTGAACTTTTGGCAAACAATTTCAAACTCTTACATGGATTCGCTTGATATAACATACAAGTACGCGTGTATACATGAAATCATTTATAACGGAAGTACAGGATTATGCAGATTTTGTATCAGTAACTTTTCACAGAAAGAAACGGACAAGCTCGATTAAGTGGTTGGACGTGAAAAATCGGTGCAATATATATCTAAAAATATCCGACTCGTTTACATTTCTTCGTATCTCGTAAAAACCTTTTTCCATCAACACTCGAGTTTACGTAGAAAAAAGATCTATACTTGTCATTTCATTTACTTTAGTTCGTGTACGTATAGTACAGCTAATGTTTAATTTCATCAGTTATTACATCGTTATTGGGTTGAGAAAGCGTGCCCTCTATAATAATTTGTTTGTTTTGCATTATCAAAAAACCGTAAAAATTTCACTCGTCTCTATAAAGTATCTATTAGCCATTATTGTTGCTTACCCTCGATATTTACACCAATTTTTTCCGCTCACATGATAAGAAGAACAACAACTACAACTACTACTGTTTTTTCCTATCGCCAAATATATACAGGGTGTTCCGAAAATGTTCCAGGAAAACTATACCACGAGATTAAGCTCGTTAAGACGAACAAAAAAGCTCTTTACTAAATTTCGATCCGATGCGTGGTTTTTGAGATATTGTCAACTGAAAATCTGTATAATTACTGTAAAAAAATACTTAAAAAACTCTTGTAGCCTGTTATGTTATTCAGAAATTCCTAGATTTTCAATTGATAACATCTCGAAAACCACGCATCGGATCGAAATTTGGTAAAAAGCTTTTTTGTTCGTCTTGGCGAGCTTATTCTCGTGGTATAGTTTTCCTGGAACATTTTCGGAACACCCTGTATTATATGTATATGACAAATATAAAAACAAATGTAATGTATACATAATTGGTGAGGGTTCTTTTTTGTTCAAAATCATTGTACTTTACTACTTAGCGTAATTATTTACCCGTTGGCGGTCGAGGACTGAGGCCCAAGAGTCGTCGGCGACGTGAGGCTGCCCATCTTGCCAGAAGAGGAGGAGGAGGAAGAGGACGACGTCGACGACCTCCTCGCCTCCGCGAGCTCCTCGCACTTCCTCATCGGCCTCACCATCGGTCCTCCCTCTCCTTTTTTATTGTTTTTGTTCAATGCCCTTTTGTTCGCTTCTCTCTTTTAAATTCCCCTTCACACTTCTCTGTGGCGGTATTGTCGCTTTTCTCTTCAAGTTCACAAGTTTCGTCTTTTATTCATCACACTTTTTGAAACGCGGCTTTTCAAAAGCTATTGTTGGAAGAAAATAATACGGTCTCACTTTTTTTTTTTTTTTTCTTTCTAAACTATTTAGGCATTCTTTCGAGTATATATTTTTGTTCGCACTTCTTAGATCTGTTTTTCTATGAAATTTTTTTTTTTTTCCATTTAATTTTAAATTTTTTTTGTCAATTTTCATCATTTTCTTTTGTTTTGTTTATAATGCAAGAGAGTATACTGTTTGTTCATTAACTTACGTGCTATACATTGATTTTTGTTGATATAATTATAATATAAATTCATTTAAAGGTCTACGCAAAAGTCTGGTCTACCGTGTAAAATCGGTGCGAATGTCACGGACTTGCAGGAATGTATATACTGCGAAAAATCATCGTCTAAAAATTCATTCAGGACGAATAGAATTGGCAATCGTTACACTTATACATAATATTTTTTTCTCTTTCACATTATATGTATTAAAAATCAACGGGAAGAACTATATTCTTATTGTAAAGACTATGTATACGTATATTTAATAATCAAGTATTACATTTAATAAGCAAGTGTAAATGGGCGGGAAGATCGACTCCGTTAAAATGGATGCTTTTTCTTTTTTGCTATTTTCACTTATCATCAAGATTGAATGAAACACTCACAGGTGTGGAGAAAGCATTTTAACATTTTTCTTTGATATACACTTGATTGTAAATTCAACGATGGATCACAAGTACAGTAATTATTACCTGTCAATCATAACTGACATTGAATTGAATTTTTTTTTCGATTATTTTTAGTACTGATAAGTATGGTGAGTATTTTTCATTTTTCTGTCTTTCTACATCGAACAATGGTAAAATCTTAAACAAATTACAAAAAATGAACATTGTAAGCGTATAAATATTAATTCGGTAAAGACAGGTTTAATAGGAAAATAAATTTTCAACGTTTAACGATAGATAATCTGTGAAGCTCGAGAGAATTTTAATGGCACTATGTACGATACAATTAATTAACGCAATAGATTAAAGAACGGACCATCGCATGAACCACATAATATTCTATACTTGAAAATAAATTAATTTTTTTAAATATTAAGTAAAATTAAATCCTGCAAGTACAACCCAGCGTCACTTTCTCTTCTTATTAATTTCAGTCACGATGAAAAAAATCTCGCCGTCCCGGCAAAAAAATGCAATTTTTAAAAAGTCACGGTACAACACTCTCCAAGTATCTCCGCAATCCTTGGTTCCCTGATCAGCTCCCAAAACCGCAGCGAGTGCGGAAACGGGACAAAACAACGAGGGCAGGACAGCGACGACCAAAAGAAGCGAAAGAGAAAAAACAAAAATATCCCGACCCCAGCGCACGGACTCGCAGTGGCGTCTGAAAAAGGAAGAAAAAGAGCCACGCTCGCTCCCCCTTCTGAATCTTATTTTCGGTGAGTGATAATTTTGGACGACTGCGCGCTTTCTCCCTCAGTGTTCTGTGCAGCGCTCACTTTTGCCCCCAGTGTTGCCACGGAGCTCCCCCCCCCCTTTTTCATTTATTTTGATTCCCCCATAGTTCTCGGCCCTTCTTTGCGACGGGGGGGCGGTTTTATACGGCGAACTAGTTAGGGAACGTCAGCTGGTAGTAGTCGCCGCCCGGTTCGTCCTCGTCGACGATTTGCGCCTGCTTTACTAGCGCACTAGAACACAGAAACACCACCGAAACACTGGTCAATTCACATTTTCTTGTTTTTCTTTGCTTTTTTGGTTTTTTTTTTTTTTTTTTTTTTTTTTTTTTTTTTTTTTTTTTTTTTTCTTGTTTTCAGTTTTTTTTTTTTTATTAAAACCTTTTTTTTTTTTTTTTTTTATCTTTTTTTTTCATTTTTTTTAATTTTTTCTTTTTTTTTTTTCGTTGTTTAACGCTACGTAACAGACATGTAAAAGCTCGCTCTACTTTGACAGTTTAGGATAGCCTACGGTCAATACAAGTATTTTAATTTAATTTGTATATTAAGTAACTAACGAACTAATCAAATTTAAATTTTCAAGCTTTAGTATAGATGCTATAGTTTGGAGGTTTTTGTAATTTGCACGTCAGAACCGTACAAATACATATATGGATTTCATTTATCATAATTTAATATATCATAAAAGTATCAATAAATATTATTTAAATAATTGCTCTTGATGTATCGAATGATAACTCTGAACATTCAGCTAATAAGAGAAATGAATTATAACAAATGTCATTTATAAGTCGTAAAATTGATGTAATTGTAAATATGATTGAAAAAATGAATTTAAAGTAAAAAAAAGGATACAATAAATATAAACCAACTATTATGTATTACGATCCTAAATATGAAATGTATATTAAAAGACGGTGAATAATATTGACTACAGGTTCTTCCTACATCTGATCGGAATAATCCAAGATGCGACTTTGATCACAAGTTTTATCACAAACTAAAAAAATGCAAGTACTTGTACAATATTTAAAATGCCCAGCATATTACAAGTTATATTTGCTTCTAAATTTATACCACTGTTAGGTATCAAAGTCGATTGCATCCTTATATTTCATGTAAATCACACATCTAACGCCCGACAACAAAATTTATAAAATTAAAGCTATATGAGATAAGTAATGTCAATATAAAACGAGAACATGAAGTAAATTGTCAAGGTTTGATATCTGACTCATTCCGGAAAGTGGAGTGGTTTGTCGATCCTGACAAGACCCTGCTCCACTATTTTCATGATTCATCGAAATACATTTGATTGGACGTGTGATTCCCATGGATTTATAATTTATTTACACAATACTCTGGAGTATGAAGACGACATTAAAAGAATACTGGAGTCTTGCGGGGATATAGACAATACAGTTACCTACTATAATGTCACTAAAATAAATGTTTCTTGGTAAAAAATAAATTCGTAACCAAACAAATTAAGATTGACATGCAGTACGAAGTGGACAGGGTTCGATAAAAAAGCACAACTCATAGGATAGAACAATAAACTATGAAACAGAGATGGGTCGGGTCTTTTTTGGGCGTAATTGCATTAAATGCTAACGAGTGTACATAAGGCAACACACGCGGAAAACAACACGTACATTGAGATTTTGTAATGTTTCCCACGAACTCTAAGTACGCGTACAAACATTTTTACGACTTATGCAGCCCTACATGTTGTGTGACTCTTTGCTTTATAAACAAAACTTTGCGCTCAGGAGTTATTTCAAACATGAACGTGTTCACCGGTCAGATGTTGTACGTTGGAAACGTTGAACAGTTTTGTGAATTGAAAAAAACAAAAAAAAACGGTGCACATGGATCTCATAGCGATCGCGCGTGAAATAAAAATGAAATTTCGCTTCGATGGGGTAAAACCGAACGAGCTCCGAGAACGAGGCTATTCTACATCCGCGTGATCGTCCGTTTTAACGCCTTTGGAAAGTCCACTCGTACCAGATGACAATATAAGGGGGAGAACAAAAATTTCACCAGTTTCCAACGCACAAATCCAGGGAGAAAAAAAAAACTGCCCTACAGAAATCGGAACAAAAACCCAAAAGTCGCCCCAGCATTTTTCAACGGACAACAAAAACCCCCCACTGATAGTTCGGCACAGTTTCACCGGAGGAACACCATCACGATGCGCGACAGCAGAAAAAGCTCACCACCACCACCACCTGCACCAACGTACACCGAACGCACACAAGGACCACGCGTTCTTCGCGTCGGCCGCCCTCGCGCCGGCCCGATCAAACTTCTTCACCGCGAACCCGCGCGATTGACGGCACTCGACGGATCGGGGAGAACAACGACGGCGACAAAGAGCGCCGCGGCGCTCCGTTCCGCGGGACGGTGCGATGCCGACTGACTATATGATAGCGGAGCCCGCTATACCTGTATTATACGCGCGCGCGTGTTTCGTGCCGAGGAGTCGCGTTTCGCGCTGGCACCGGGGAATTTCCCGTGCACCGCGACCACCGGCTCCGCTCTCGCCGCTCCGCGCCGCTGCGCACCCCCGCCGTGCCCGCACCGTCTCTCCCTCTCGCTCTCTCTCTCGTTTTTATACATACCGCTGGGTGTGCACTTGTATACCTGTACATACTCGAGGACTCGGCAAGGAGCCCTTGTCCGCGGGACTTCTGGGAGCGCTGGGCTCACATATATACACGGCGAGAGAGCATTATGTACGGGGGGAGGGGCCTGCGACGTCCGCTCGCACTTTGCGTGGTGTCCAAAAGTGACGGAGAATATTTAGAAAATCGTAGCTCTACTTCGCGCTGCGATCCGTCCGATTGGGGGTGAAACGGCCCAGCTGCGTACGCTCGATGCCCAGATTGATATCGCGAAACTGTATATGAAACGCAAAGCTTTTCGCCGCGCTTTGCGGGCTTGAGGTGATTTTTCGCTGATCCGACCGACTCGCTGGCCTGGAAAACCCCAACGAAAGGGCGGAGTGTCAACAGCTCTCGTGGGGGCACCTATATGTATTGGTCGACGCGGCGTTTACAATTCCGACACCTGCCTCCGACCTATTTTTTCCGGAAACTGCTGGGCTCAATTTTCGTTTTCGGCACGATTCTATATATATATATTTATAAGTGCATCGGTCACGTTCCGAATCTCGAAGAGATCGAGTTGCGCAAATGCATTTAAGTATTCGGCCTCGATGACTCGATCGAAGTATCGGGCGCCCCAAAAGCGTCGCTGTATTCGATTGACGCTATCTCGATAAAGTTCGCTGCCCCGCATGTATGGAGATTGAGACTCGGATCGGCCACGTGTCAAGCGCCGGCTATCAGGGCGTGTGGGAGGATCGAGAACAGACGTTGGGTGTTTCAATACCATCACGACTGGCTTAGAACGACAGAAAGGTGTATTATACAAATTTCGATAAATTCATGAAATAGCAATGCCATTTCTGACGCTGTTACAGATTTTTAGGTAAAGTGATCGGTAACTCACGGTCTTGATTGACGAAAAATGCATAACTAATGAGCAAAATTATTTCATCGTGATTTTTGAGATCGTGGTGATCGATCAATTACACTGTTGTATAAAAATCCAGTCATTCACCATTTCCCTCGCGCGCGGGGAGATCGTGCTGCCATCCGGCGAAAGGAACTCGATTCACCGCGAGTTCGTCGCGCGAAGCAAGCAAGCGCAAGCGGCCGCAGCCAAGTCCCTATTCTATCCTGCGTCGATAATTTAATTTTAATCAGATTTTTTGGTGCGATCTTTACACCTTTTGATCTACATGATTCAGTAAGAACAATTGAACACGTCATTTTTTACGTAACACGTTTTTTTTTTTTTTTTTTTTTTTTTTTGAAAAACCGTGTAAATTGTTTCGAACAGTGTCGTCAGTATTTTTACTTCTCTCTCCTTCGTTAATTATTATGGAGTACAATTTTCCTCAAATAAGTGTAAAATTATAAAAGACATGAAGTATGTATTCGAAACAAATGCCCCTATAGTACCATCTCATTAACACTCCCTCGGAAAAAGTAGATCATATCTATATTTTACGACATAAAGACAAACAGGTGAAAAAAGTTGAACGGCGAGCGAAACGAAAAAACCAACGATTTTCTCCACCGCCAATTTTTTCAGCCTCGTTTACCGAGCAGACCGAAGCGACGGAATAACAACGGGAAGAAACCAGCAATCGTTCAACGTAACCCAATTATAACGCAATAAAGATATTTCACAAAGACAGTTGCGGTAAATTATCGCACTCCTGCGGAACAATGGCCATGTCGCGGCTAATACGACGGTTAATGATAAATTCGCAGTGCCGGCGCAGTATAGAAATCGACCCGATGCAAAAGAGCTGCTCGCTCGCACGCGAATTTCGTCTCTTATCGCACGCACGCACGTATGTATATGCAATATACTCGCGCGTAAAACTGAAAAGTCGTCGCGCGAGGGCCCTTAAAATATTACTCGCGTCGTCGCGTCGCGAAATGACTCACTATCTCCGAAAACGGAGGGACCGGCTCGCAGCAGCGAGATAAGGCTCTTACGTTTGTATGTTTTATAGGAAGTGGCCGCTCCGCCGACGCATGCACTCGTGAATCATTTTTATTATTGCGGGTGCTGGTTTTTCTTTCCTTTTTTTTTTTGTTTTCCCTGTGTCAACGACGGTAATAAACCACTCGGAGTAGGCGGTTTGTATGAAACTCATGTGTGTATCCGCACTAGGAGAGTCTCAAACGACACGCGAAAAGGGGCGGAGGTCTTTGTACGATAATAACTTTGGAATGAAAAAAAAAAAAAAAAAAAGGAAGACAATAGACAAATAACCGGAACAAAGGGAAAAAAAAGAAATACGTAAAACTTGTCTACGTAGGAAATAAACAATGGGTATAAACACACAGGTCATGCAGTACTTATTAGAGAGCGAACGAAACGTAATGGGTGAAAAGAACAGTGACATACATGATACAAAAGCAGGGTTGGAGAAAGGCTTTTGTTTGCAGAAAGTCGGAGTGCCACTACTGATCTTTGACTGGTCCTATATATATGCGACTATGGTTGAAAAAGCGTTATATTCCGTCGACGTAGGTCGAAATTAAATCTCCTGCGATGTACATACGAAATTATCACAATTACAACTTCCAGCGTCGACGGGAATAAGATATTTTGCAAAAAGACTGTTGCGATCGAATCAAAAATTTGATGGAGGAAAAACAAAACAGTGCTTTCGGCAAAACATCCCTCTTAGAGTAAGGAAAGGGCTACACACCCGGACTCCGTGTTCTGGTTGTTGTTTTGGCCGGTGCTGACGCTATTGTTGTTGTTGTTGTTGTTGTTGTTGTTGTTGTTGTTGTTGTTGTTGGCCGAGTTTAGTGCCTGTTGGGTCTGACCCAGCAGCGAATTCCACTCCTGCATGGCCTCGTGGCCCTGAATTTCCAGATCCAAAAGGCTAGTCACGTCGTCCAGATCTTGCATGACGAACGACGAGTTTCCCCTGAAAGCAGAGTACAGCCAAATGTTAACTTTAAATGCACTCTCAGACGACTTGGGTATGGTAAGAGAAGAACAAGGAAAAAAATAAGGATGCCTTACTTGTCGAGCGTGACGTCCCCGAAGGAGCTCGCGTCGCTGCGCTCGTAGTCCATCATGAGATCGTCCGAGGCGAGGGACTCGCAGGAAGACAGTGTGCCGATGCTGCTAGCCCGGTGGATTTTCCGCCCGTGCATCGGACTGTTCTCCACGCTCCGACCCTGCGCCGCGTCTGAAAGAATCGATAATCACAGAGCGTCAGTTGGACCAAAGTACTACCATGGTAATTATAATGCGCAACAAGACTATATTGAAATGGAGACTCACGTTGCACTTTGAGCGGAGCGGCCTCCAGAAGGGTATGGCTGAAGTCGTTGTGCGGATTGGCGGCCCCGGAGGAGCTCATGTCCCTGAGCGTCTCGTCGAAGACGAGGCCGGGCTGGTCGGCGATTTCGTCGTCGAAAAACTCCCGGCCCTCGGAGAGGCTCAGCGAGGCGTTGGTCGGCGTGCCCGGACTGTCGTCGTCGATCGTGTTGCCCGAGCGCTCCATCACCCCGACGCCCAGGCTGTTCGGGGGCACAGGGGCATTACTGCCGCTCGCACCAGCCTCGCGCTTCCTGCTCGTACCAACGAGAACGTCCGACTGCGAGACGCTGGCGGTGGGACTGTCGAATAGACTGTCCACCGGCGAGGTCTCGTCGTCGATGAGGGTCGTGGTCGTCGCTGCCACCGCGGCGAAGGCCGGGTCCTCGATCGTCAGCAGCACCGACCTGAGGGTGCTCTTCGGCAGCGCCCCGCTCCTGGCCGCGTTCGAGATGGCCCGGAAGTGCTGGCTCGTGGTCTGGGTGACCGTGTTGCACGGCTGCTCGGGCAGCAGCAGCAGCCTCAGGCCGTCCTCGTTGGCCTTGCCGGCACCAGCGTTGGACCCGTTGTTGTAATCCTCGCAGCTCGAGCCGATGGAGTACTCGTCGGCCATGGCCTCGCCCCCGTGCCCGGCGAACTCGTGCTCGTCCAGCTCCCCGGCCGAGCGCATCAGGATCGACGAGGACGAGGCCGTCGAGCTGCTCACCGAGGACGCAACGCCGGCCGCCGGGTTGCCGGCCGGCGGGACGATTCGCTTCTCGTTGCGCGAACGATCCCTGTAGACCTTCTCCTCGCCGAGGCCCTCGTCGAACGGGCAGCAGCCACCCTCGGACGAGGTGGTGGAGACCGAGGCCGTGGTCGAGGAGACCGAAGTCTGGGAGTCGGTTATGTAGCGATTGTCCTTGCTCAGTATGGCCCGCTGGTACTGGGCCGTGCGCTCGCGCACCAGACTGCCCAAGCCGCTCGGATGGTGGCACAGCTGCGACGCCAACGGCGGGGCGGTGCGCTGCAGCTGCTGCTGGGCAAAGTTGCTCGGCAGCTGGATGACCGAGATCTCGGTGACCACGTGCTGCTCCTCGTCCACGTCCCGCACGTCGAAGCTCTTGCCGCTCACGACGACGTTCAGCTTGCGGGGCTTGCTCGGCTGGACGGGCTGTAGTTGTTGCTGTTGTTGGTGCTGCTGCTGCTGCTGCTGCTGGTGGTGACCGCAGCAGCACTCGTAGCGCGTCCTGCACCCGTAGTGCAGCAGCTCGTCGGGATAGCCGCCGTGCTGGCTGCCCAGGCCCGAGTCCTCTGTGCCCGAGCCCTCCTTGGAGCTGCAGCCCCTGCTGCTGCTGCCACCGCTACCGACCTTGCGGCTCTGGTTGGCCGCGGTCTTGGCTACCTTGGAGCTGGCGTCGGTGAGACGCACCGCGTACTGGGGCAGGGGCAGGTGCGACGTGTGCAGGGTGTACTTGCTAACCTGCTCGGCTCGGCGATTGGCGTCCGGGTGGTTGCCGCCCGTCTGGGCCTGGTGGATGCAGCAGGTGTTGTTGTTGTTGTTCTGGTTATTATTGTTGCAGCAGTAGGTCACTGCAGGCTGGTTCACGGGGGACGGTCGTGGTTTGGTCTGCTGGTGCTGCTGCTGGGCGGGCGACCTGCTCTGCCGGGATACCCTGAGCGCGGCATCCTGCTGCTGCTGGTGGTGGTAATGCTGCTGCTGCTGCTGCTGCTGCTGCTGCTCGAGCTTGTCGAACTGATGATTGTGGTGGTGGCCGGTGGTGGTGTGCCTGGCGAAGCCGAGATCGGTGACCTTGTCGGTGTAGCGGGTCTGGCTGCGGAAGCCGAAGCGATTCGTGCGGACGGGCAGGCCGCTCGACTCCTTCTTGGGAGGAGCGAGCCGGGGAGTCGAGCGCCCCGAGGACGAGTAGTACTGCTGGTGGCGGGCGCTCGGGTGGCAGCAGTAGTCCTCGTCGACGCGGTGCCGCCTGCGGGACTCGTGCTCGGGGCCCACGGATTTCGAGCGCTGGTGTAGCTGCTGCTGCTGCTGGTCAGTCGACTGCTGTTGGTACTGGTTGGTGGTTATGGGCACGGGAATGCCGGTGGTGTTGGGTGCGCCCCGGCGCCGGAAGCCGAACGATATGGCGGTGCCCCGAGTGTGTGGCGTGCCCCTCTTCGACGAGCCCTTGCCGTCGCCCTGTTGATTTTGTTAATAATAAAATGCATGGTAAGTTTTGGTGTTTTTGTTACATAAATATGAATATATGATAGAGTGTTGGGTGTACGTATTACACACGACACAATGGCTTTGTTGTATACTTTTGGGGTGAAATCAGCGTCGGGGAAGGATAATAATAATAATAATACAAGGAGAAACGTTGGTTAAACTAATTTAAGCGGGCATAATCTCATAAAAGCTCCGTGGCGATAATAGTCCTGCTCATTATACCGCAACGTATCGTCCCAGCTCAGAGGCTTATAATATTGCCTTGGATCTTAATTATGTAAGACGTGTATCGGGCAGTACGTTTTCGATGCACTACCCTATAATATATAACTATACTGCAACCATTCAATTTCTCAGAGGTTCTTTTTTTCTCGTACGGAAGTACGGAAGCCATCCACTACTACTATATATGTATATATGTGCTGCACCTGAAAAGAAGAAAGTGTAAGAAGAAGAAGGAGAGAGGAGAAACGCATCGCAGTGCATACGAAATTGGCCCCGCGACACCCCCGCGATAGTGCCGCGCGTTAAATAGGCATGTAAGTATATATACGCGTGCACTGCTGCATGGCTAAAAAGCCAAAGGAGTTTGGATCGATGACCCAGGCCCGCCGTTCGCTGCACGCGGCTGGTGCGGATACGTATATATAGGGGCGCACAGGAGTGAAATGCAAACGCAATAACGCCCGCAACTTACGATAGCGCCCCTTTCCGTCCGCGAGTTCCCGCGGTTCCCAGCGCCTCGTCGCATATATTATGTACCCGATACACGAACGGCCAAGGTCGTATATATACACTGCACTTGTTTGAAGTTGGCGGATCAGCCTGTACACCGGTATGTATACTACTTATATGTATGGGGGCACGGCAGCCGGTGGAATTTCGTGCGGCGCTAAGGTATAATACATAATGGTATACATATAGGTACGGAGATGCATCATTGTTCCAACACAAGCCCGTCCACACCGCACACGTCCTCGCAAAGCGATCGATCCTCTCTTCCTTCCTCGCAGCTTTGACGTCGCGGTGCAGGTTGAATTGTCCATGTGTCCAGGAACCGCAGGCGTGTGAATAATCATCGCGACGCGCGGCGCAAGCGGGGGGAGGAGAAAAAGCCCCGAGAAACGAACGCGAGCGACGTTGTACATTTGCACGCGAATAATACTTTTCGCGTCCCTGTATACACATGCATTTACACGAGGCGTAGAAAAATGTAAAGGGTAAAATAAAGGCCCACACCTCGATCGTCGACCCGCGGTGTATATTTTTTGCACTGGCGTGATCCCAAATCGCCGCTGCATCGTGCGGTCGTCACCATCCCTCGCCCCGCGCTCATGCTGCGCTGCACTTTTCTCCTCTTCGTGCGCCCCCGCGGCCGTTTACTTTTTTTTTTTCTTTCCTCCCCCCTCTTTCTCCGGGGATCCGAAGGTACACGGAGGAGCTAAACTGCTTATACCATTTGGCCCGCGCGACATGGACGACGGAGGCTCGTTCGGCGCCCCGAAACTGCTCGCCGCAGCACCGCTTTGTTTGCAGAAGCTTTTGTACAAGATAGTGTCGGAAGAGAGGTGGAGCGCAGCTGCGGCGGATCACGCGCGCGGAGCGAAAGATGATGAAAAATGCATCATCGCGTGCTCGCGGCGCAGAGAGAGACTCGCCTCTTTTTAATTCCCTTTCGCTCGGCTGCACTTGATATCGGCGAACGATCATTCGGAAGAAGAAGAAACGCACGCAGTCCGGGTAAAACGAATAGCGGCCCAGTCGGGCGCTTTGATATTTTGGAGCAGAGCCAGGGCTCGATTTCGTAAAGCCGTACTCCGATAGAGGTGAGTCCATAATTCACGCGTTATTATCGCGGTGCCCCTTTGTAACTTACAGATACGTGCCGCGATTGATAAGACCAACGCCACGCTGTTCGATTGATCTTGCTATCGACGGATATACAAGTACAGTCTCTCTCGTAATGTACGATATAAATCGTGTTTTATCATCGTAGTTGAACGCTGCTCGTTTCCCAGTGATTTCTACTTGCACTGCACTCCTACGAGCGACATTGTACTGTTCCGATGATCAAACGAAAAATCATCATCATCATCATCGCGCATTCTCAACTTTGACGAACAGGGAGTGAAAAAAAACCGAGAGATTCCCATCATACAGGTAGTTAGTGTGCACGTCCACGCGCACGCGGTCGCGAACGGACAGTGTGTTGTACGATGCGCAATATTCCGCGACAGGGGCAGGGAATACGTGATGTATAGGCTCGCGCGCGCGAGAGAGAGAGAGAGAGAGTAACGATCCTGATGACGCGACGCGGGAGGGGCGCCGAAATCAATCGCGCGAGCACACCTCCTCCCTCGTCGGGCTGCACACGCGACCCGAGAAAAAGTTGCCAACTCTCGATCCTGCGACACGCGAAGGACAATAAGACCCAAGAGCGCGTCCCTTACCGCTCCCTTCTCGTTCTCCTCGAGGTCGTCCTGGTACCTCAGCCCGTAGCGCAGCTCGTCCGCGTCCACCTCGTAACGTCCGTACGCCATTGCGGGCGGACGACGTCGACGACGACGATGCTCGAACTGCTGGTCCTTCGCCGGGCCGAAGGTCCGAAAGGCGGGTGTGCGATG
Organism: Copidosoma aretas; assembly: GCA_030522625.1. Taxonomy (NCBI): domain Eukaryota; kingdom Metazoa; phylum Arthropoda; class Insecta; order Hymenoptera; family Encyrtidae; genus Copidosoma; species Copidosoma aretas. Next base: position 39,095 of record JAPYYV010004665.1, read on the forward strand.
CGTGTACAAGAGTCACGCGAGCTCGTCGGGCCCGCGTGGCGCGCTCCTCCTCCTCCTCCTCGCTGCGAGCCGTCGATGCCCGTTTTAATCCTCACATGTCGTCGCTGTCCACCTCCTCCTCGGCTCCTTCTCGCGCGGACTACGACGACGACTCTTCTTCCTCTCCTCCTCCTGCGGCTCCGGTGCGGCGCTGGTGCGGTGCGTGCAGTCGGGCGGAGAGGAGAGCCGGGATCGATCGGGGGGGAATCGAGTCGACGGCCAATATTATTCGAGCCGCTGCTACGTCCTTGAGATTCTTTCTCCTCCTCCTCCTCCTTTTTATGTATTACGTATACGTTTTGCCTTATTTTCCGCGAGAGTAATACTTTTTCGTTCGAGGGTGGATTTGGGGGGGGGGGGGGGGGG
>JAPYYV010004666.1:0-16346 GCA_030522625.1 Copidosoma aretas
CAATTTTTGCATATTTTTTCTCTTTTTTTCCAAATTCCTGCATATTTAAAAATGTTTTTTTTCTGATTTTGCACATTTCTTACTGAAAAACATCACTGAAAATTTACCAGCTGTGTCATCAGCTTGTATGCAACTATGTTCATGTTTATTCATTGACAGTTGCATATTATAAAATTTTTTTAACTTAAGACTTATAAATAGTATAAATTATTGTATTTCATCATGCCGGATGATAGAAAACTCGTTTCTTTTTGGATTGAACCGTATCCTGGTGTGTTTACGTATGACGGACAATCTTTACATTGCCATATGTGTGAGAAAGTGGTTAAGTGTGAAAAAAAATTTCAAGTGATTCAAGTATGTACACTATTTACAAATTTTTAAGTACAAACTGTGCAATGAGCATTATTGATGCGCGTATGACAAAGTAAATAAATGAATTGCGGCAACGAAAAAAGTTTTCTTAAAAGCACCATCACGAACAGTCAGATATAAAGAAGTAATAATATATTAATAATAATGTATCAATAATTTTTTATAAATTTTACACTCATTTCTTTGTGAGTATAAAAAAAATGATAGAAATTATATAGCTTAAATAATTAACCAATGTAGGATTCATCACAGAAAAATAATACACGTATTAGAAAAAAATGATTACCTAATGTAATTACACAGGTATTAAAATAGCTAAAAACGATGGTATCAAAACAGAAAAAGAATTTAAAAATTTTTAACAGGATTCTATAATAATTAAGCTGAAAAGGAAGATCACAGGTAAACTCTAAGGGTGGTAAAAAATTAAGAGAAAAGGAGAATCAAGATTTAATTCAATACTCAAAAATAAAAGCAATGAGAAATTATCGGAAAAAACATTATTAAAAAAGCCGATGTAAAACTAGGTTTAGTTTCAGAAAGGAGAATTTTAGATGTGTCTTCGAAAATGATTGGAAATTTAAGCCAAAAGTAAGGATGTTATTAAATAGACTGACGTTAGGGAATCATTTTGAAAATTTGTTTTGAGCGGTAAATGGGGCATGTGGAATAGAAAACGAAAAAAGGAGTGGAGAAGTCAACTGCAAAGTCTAGTAAGATTTTGGCGGGGATATATAGATTATTGAATTTTCGAAAGTCCTAGGGGGAAAAGAAACTGGAAAACCAGAAAAGAGAAAGGAGTTGTAGGATAATGTTTTAAAAATCTTCTTATTATTCCAAAAATTAGATGAACAAACATATTGATTGTGCCGTTGACAGGAACACAAATTATTTAAGAGCGAAAAATAGCAGAAACCTATCCGAATGACCAGACTTGTAGAAAAAAAAGGACGTTAAAACTGCATTAGAGTTGCGTTATTAAATGAAGGATACAAAACATTAGTGATTATAATTTCTGAATAAGTGAATAAATAGCTGGCTCTAGAGCAAAAAGAAAGATACGGTACCATTTTTTTGTACTACATTGTTTGATTTAAAATAGACTAAAGCAATGTGGCGATAAATTATATGCTGTCTTTGTAGACGTCAGAATAGCATTTGATAAGATCTAGAGAGATAATTTCTGGATGAAGTTGGACAGAATAAGGTTAAGTGAAAGAATTTAAAAACGTTAAAAATGTTTCATTAATGCACGAAAAATCAGTTAGTTAAAAGATTATAGACGATAAGTGAATCTAGAATAATACAAAAAACCTGACGGTAGAAACAATTAAAATGCAATAGTTTAGAATTGGTTATGACTCTGTGTTATGCGTGGACCATATTTAGCACACAAAGCAGATGCTTATAGATAAATATAGTACAAATTATAGGCTAAAAGCATAAATAATCTTTTATTTAAACAACTAGAAAATGGATAGCAAAAGATCGGTTTCAATATTAAGGGGCCTTATTTTAAGTTTTAAATGTCTAATAGGGCCTATAGGTGTAGTTCTTAATAAAAAACTTCTTTTCCTGGCACGGAGAAAAAAGAGCTGGTAGGATACAAAGGGCTGTCACCGCAGTTTGGGGTTTATAGAAAAAAGGAAAAAGTAAAGAGTTTAAATAAAAAATTGTTTCTTATAGTTTTAGTGATGAAATAAGGTTGCTTAGACAGTGCGAGGACATGGTGATGAAAAAAAAGAAAAGGTATGATGAAATGGAAGTTAATTTACAAACAATTTTCATGGTTCAAAAGCAAGCACGCTAAGATATACGTGTAAAATAGAGGCAAGCTGTTTCCTATAAAGTAGACATAAGAATAATGTCAGTGTATTACATTTTACAAAGTTTGAAAATATATAGGAGCAAGTTGACACACGTATGCTTGATGAAAGAGTTAAGGAGCATGATGAATAAAAATCCTACAATCTACAGCAAACTATTAAGAGTAGCATATTAAAAGTAAGAAGATCGGGAAACAAACGAACTTTTAAAAAAAGCAGCCGTGAAAGATAAGCTTAAGAAAATAAAACATTATCTTTAATGGGGTAGAAAGACTTTTATCAATTGGGACATTAAATAAAAAAAAGATCGTAAATAACAAAAATTGTAAAGAAATAAAACACTAACTGGAGAAAGATAAGTATTACAAAAAGGAAATTTTGGCAGGGATTTTAGAGAGAAACAGTGTAGTCTGCGATATGCAACTGTAGAAATGATAAATGAAAGAATAGCACGGGTTGGCTTATATTTGCCAACCCGCTCGTTTTAGTGCCAACATCTTGTTTTTATCGACGTTGATCCGCTGAACATAAAAAGCAAAGGTGTTTTTGTCAAAAAGGTTTTGAATTAATTGTTATCTACAAATTTCTACAACAAATTAAAAAATTCATTTTTCAGCCTTAAAAATTTATTTTGATTCTATGGTTCATTTTAAACAGAAAAGGTGTCATGAAATGTTTTTTAAACTCCTCTAATTTGGAGAAAAAAATTCACAAAACTTAAAAAAAACGCGTTTTCTATGATTATCAACTACGTAGGCGCGGATGACCGAATTGTAGCGGGTCTTGTTGAAAATTTTGTAGGATTCTTATAGAGTAATAAATGAATGCTAAATAGTTTCATCAGAATTCTAGTAAATACTGATTGTACAAGAGATTTACTACAAGACTAAATTTTTTAGCATTATAAAATCAATAATACAGTTTATTATCAATAAAATAAAACAAACTTTTTTTTTGCTTTATTATTAAGCCTTGCAAAAGGCCATAGGTTTTTTACCAAGCCTCTATTATCAAGCTTTTTTAAGCCCAATAATTACATGGTTAGACAGTCTGTATCTGAATATATGGATGCATTAAATGCAAATGGATAAATTTGGTTCAGAATAATAATGACGCACATTGATTTGTTGCAGCAAAAACATATCTAAACAAATCTTACCAGATAAGAGAATAAAAGTTAGGTAACGTATTACAGCACTATATGCATGGCCACAACAATAGGCGCACTATAAGAATTGTGCACCTATTATCGACTTTATTGTTAATAAATACTATAAAAAAAATTTTAGAAAAAAAATGTCTATTACGTTGTAAAAAATGTTTTAAAAATCATTTTATGATTTAAATGGTTGACTGAACAAACAAGCTTATTGTGTTATGGACGGAAATACATATTCTTAAAGGGTGTAAAATATGAAGAATCCATCTAAATCGCCCGGCAGTGAGGAGCAAGAGAACGTTACAGAATTACACAAGATATAGATTAATAAATAAAGTATACAAGATATGAGCCGTAATAATTGCTGAAAGGGTAAAAGAATACAGCAGAATGAAAAAAAAATTATATTTTTGTATTAGATCGCATAATTAAAAAAAAACTAAAGGAAAATAAAAATTGATTATTTAAGTCATTGTAGACGTCAAAACAGCATTTGATACAATCAATGGAGAAATTTTCTGGATGAAATTAGCCAAAACATGGTTAGGTATAGGAAAAATATGAATTCAATGTTTTGAATCAATTCATAATCATTCGTTCCATGCAAAGCATTCTGAATACAAAAAGCAGACGCAAAAAGATTTAGACCAATATCGTACAAAAAGTACGCTGGAAAAATAAAAAAATCATACTTTCAAGGAATAAAGATGGTAATGGAAAATATCAGTTTGTATATTATAGGGAGGTATTTACAGTTTTAAGCGAGTTTTAGGACCTGAAAGTGTGTTTCTTAAGAAACAATTTCTTTCGTTGGACAGAAAAAAATTAACTTATGGGATACAAAGAACTATCAACGCAGTTAAGATCTTAAGAAAAAAAGAGAAAGTAGACAGAATAATAAAAATTATTCTTTATGGTTTCAATGATTAAAAAGGTTGCTTATACGGTGCAAAGACTTGGTAATGAAAAAAATAGATAAAGCGTAAGAAGATGGAAACCAATATACAAAAATAATTTTGGGTTTAAAATCAAGCACACCAGAATATACGTGTACAATAGATTAAAAAGTGTTGTCATGGAGTATACATAAGAAAAAGATCAGATAATTCCTTTTTGCACAGATGATAAATATATAGGAGCAGTGAGTAACACGTATGCTTGATGGAAAAATTATTGATCATAATCAATAAAAATCGTGCCCAATGGGGCAAAGTAGTTATAGTGGGATATCAAAACTTTGGTGATAGGGAAATAATAGGACATATTAAAAGGAAAACCGAGACATACAAGCTTGAGAAAATCAAACAGAATAACAAACATCGATTTATTTGACAAAAATACAGATGATATGCATTGTCGTGCCTCTTAACGGACATATTTTGTCTTTCGGTAAATTTTCATGATACACGATGTAACAGGCAATCATTAAATTATAAGGCACGACAATGCATATTATCTGTATTGTCGTGGAATTATATCATCACTTATAGTACAAACATGGATCTTTTACCTCGACAATACAGATAATATGCGTTTTCTTGCCTTATAATTTAATGATTGCGTTTTATATCGAAAATGATTAAAATTTATCGAAATACAAAATATGTCCATTAAGAAGCACGACAATGCAAATTATCTGTATTGTCGTGAAATTATTACATCACTTAAAGTACAAACATCGATTTTTTACTACGACAATTCAGGTATTTTGCATCATCATGCCTCATAATATCATGATTGCGTTATATATTGTAAATCACGGAAATTTACCGAAAGAGAAAATATGTTCATTGTAACGCACGACAATGCATATTATCTGTATCGTCGTGGAATTATTTTATTACTTATAGTACAAACATTAAACAGCAGTGAACAAGGTATAGCAAGACTTAAATCAATAAAAAAAAAACAGAAAAAAACAGGATAGTAATTGACGGAAATTCTGAAGACATGGAAGACAAACCAAATAGAGATAAATATTTGATAAAGGGAAACTATGCAGGGGTTTTGAAGAGAAATGGTGTTGACTAAAATATACGACTATAGAATGGACGAAAATAGAAAGATGTTCAATTCAAAATGTAGGCTCTGCAACAATAAAAAAAAAATACTTATACATGAATAAACAGAAGAAAAAAAAATGAGATATGCAGGAAATAATAAATTCAAGGGTTTGTATATATATGCACAAAAAAGTCATAAACATAGTGCAAGACAATACGTAGATGATATATAAAAATATCTGACTTTTCAAAATATAAGTAAATCAGGGACCGCAGAGAAAATCTCAAACCTGGAAAAGCATGTTGTCATTTTTCAATTAAGATATTAAGTCAATATAAAAAGTAATTTTCACATGATATAATGCTGATGTATGATAGAAATTGATCTAAGGCTCAGTTATATGAATTTTGTATTAGATACTGTCAAAAGTATTAGTTTTATTTTAAGGGGAACCAATTTTAAGTAGTTATAACACAGAAAAGAAGAATACAAAAAGATGTTAAACTTTGTACAGGAGATAAAAAAAAATATTTTTCTCTCCTGATATTAAGTAAAAATTTTGAATTATTGTCGTCTTACGAACTCATTGTAATAATTAATTTCAAAATTTTCTGATGTGACCAAAAATAAGTGCTTAACTATCTATTTATAAAACAAAAATTATTTCATAAATATTATTTAGATAAACGTATGTATCAATCTGAATCTTTGATACTGATGTAAGTCATTTACTAGCGTTGAATTAGTAAAAATGATTTATAAAATCTGTTAAATAGTTTCATTTATTAATCATATTAGTTCAATTTTGAAACAAATTTTCATGCGCCCATTTGTAGTTATCTACGTGTGTACGCATGTATGTAATAAAAATAGATATCCGTATTAGGTATTGAGAGATATGAAACAAAAAGAATATGAGGGATGGTACGCGGAGCGCGCAGAGGCCAAGCCCCACTAGTACATGCGTGTCTTAATATATATATGTATATACATATCGTCATAAGGATAAAATCGTTCTTGCCTCTCATTATCCGCTCTCACCAACTTCAGCGTCCCTTAAATCACGGGTAAATTCGTTTGATTTCTATGTGGTATGTTATACCGTTATATGCTTTTTCCCCTCCCCCTTATTCCTCTTCGTTGGCCTTTCAAAAATTCGATCGTTTTCTTCGTAATTTTACGTACTTATTCCTACAATTTTTCGGGGCAACCACTTACCCTCTTTTTACCCCTCTCTAGTCCACTCCTTACCCCTCCTGACCCCCCCACCTTCAAACAATTAGGTACTTTTTAGGATTTGTCGACCTCCCCTCAAAAAATTATAAATTTTTACCCTATGCCTATTTTTATAGCCGAATATGGCTGAAGCCACCTAAATGATACTATAGCGCTGAACTTGGCCGAAAAGAGACGAATAATTTCGATTACAGACGGACCACCTGACAAAAGCCCTCTAACATTGTCAAACATTGCTGAAAACAAAATATTGCAGCCGAAGCAGTTACGTTACAGCCCTTTGGCACTTTTTATTTTTCCTGCACCACTTATGTATTTAAAATACGTTATTTTAGTTACAAAAGTGATAAAAAAGATAACTGCAGACCCGTACGCTCTAGCTCAATACAAAAAAAACGTATAATACGACTCGGGTACCTACAACCGAATAACTAAATAGGCTCACACGCTTACAATCCTTATTGAAAAGCCATTGATTTACTAATTATTAGTACAAACATAATATTTCATTTAATTTTAAAATAAAATACATGTGACAATAACTACCTATTACCTAAATGGGGCAGATCCACCGATTTATATGGATGGGGCCAAAAAAATGTTGAAAACACAACTAATCAATAAAAAAACGTATTCATGTAAAAATTAAAAAAAAAAGATTATAATTGTTAAAATAAGTTAAAAAAAATTTTTTTTCAAATGTACAAATTAGGTAAAGAATTATTAATCTATTAAAAAATTACTAAACCATCATTTTGAGAGAGATATTTCTGTAGAAATAATAAATAATATTTAGAAAAGCTGCTACTAATACTAATTTTTTCAAAATAACAAAAATAAAACAATCAATATTAGAATATTTTGAAAAAATAAATAGCATGTTAAGGAAATCATGACAAATATGCAGAAATAATTATTTTTGGTTTTGTGCACTCATAGTGCACACATAATCTCGGAAAATTTAAAAATACGAATTATCTCAATCGGAAAGCCAGATTGGCTCAAAATAACAATTTTTACGGGTACCCTTAAGGGTAAATAAATATAAGGTCGGACAAATAGAGCAAATTTAGTCGGCATTACTTTATAACTGCTATTTTCGTAATTTCGGATATGTTTTGGTAAGAAAGGGGTAAACAAATTTCAAAAAAAATTACAACACGTTTTAGATATGAATACGAATAAGTACAAATTATTCCAAAACAACTTTATGATAACACAACCTTTAAAAACAAAAAATACGCTATATCTTAACGGGTAAGCAAGATAGGTCAAAAATAACAATTTTCACAATTTGATGCAGACATGCATACGTTATATAGAAATTATTTTTTATACTGTTTTGAAACAACATAACATAAAAAACACTATCTTTCTTAAGTCACTTTTCCATTAGAATAAATTTGTTGCATCTCATGTATAGTTTTCTATGTTTGCCATGATATTTACGCACAAGACTTTCATCTTCTATCTATCACTTACCTGCTCTCGTTCTCTCTTTTAATACATTTGTACACATTTAATATCCTTTGGAGCTCTCACTTCTGCGGTATGTCACACGTGACGCCATAATTTTTTTTCTCAATTCGTAAATAGAGTAATTTTTGAGTTAAGCTTCATTCACTGAGGCAAGAATCTAGTCCTACACCTTACAACTTTGCAAAAGCCCTTTAACCTTATGCAGCCACTTGATTATACAGTTATAGTGATATAAGGTGTATAGTATTTGTTTAGAGGTGTCCTGTGTAGGGCTGGACCTTTTTGTATGCACAACATACTATATTAAAAATGTGTTTATTATCCATTTTATATAAATAAATCAACATTTAATAATGCAAATGATTTTTCATTATTTTCTAAGCCTTTTTTGTATATAATTATTTTTATTTATATATATATATATATATATATATATATTCAGTCTGATATTATGCAGTGAGATAATATTCGAGAATTTTGTAATACGATCATCGATAGCCTGCAAAAGTATGTGGCCATAACGTAAAATAGTCCATGGTTTGCCACGTTACTCGCAGTCTAAAGGCATTGTCAAAAGAGCAGATTCAGACATTGAAGAAATTCGTTTTCTTCGGAAGAGCGATAACAAAATGCAAAGATGAAGCGCAGGGTTTTGTTTCGTACAGATCATAAAAAACCAGTCAATATTTGGCACGTTAGCAAAAATAGGCCTGGAAAATGAAAAATACGTCGCTGCCTCGGGAAAATTGCAACAAACTTAAACGTAAAATAGATGTCGAGAAAGCTGTCATAGAAATGCGATTAATTTCTTACGATGAATGTGTACTTTGGACTACCTAACGGATCGACTTTGACGACACATTAACCACATCTCCAAAAAAAAAATTCATTAACTTTATCGACTTTGCTGGATAGCAGAAAAAAATATATAAAAAGAAAAAGAAATGCAGCAAGATATTGTTTAACTACGCAGGCTGAAAAAATGGAACGCACTTCAAACGCAAAGTATTCTAATCCACCTTTAAGAGCTACAGTACGTGTACTGATTCCAGACTTCGATCGTGGCAAAACCGACGCAAGACATTTTAGTACATCAAGCTGAATACTAAGAATATGGAAAAATAGAATAAGTATTAATGATTGCTTACAGATCTTTCCTACCTCTTATGATGCCAGAACCGATGACGGATTTTTTCAATAAGCTAATATATGTAGTCATATTCAACCGCTACTTACCGAATCTCAATCTGTTGATTCTGCCGCATCATTTATAAAAGAGTCACATAATACATCTGATAGTACAATCGTCACTTTACAATCAGCTCCCAGACATCAATCAAAAGACGTTGGAGGACATGGTCAAGGATTTGTGCGTTGCAATTGTTTAAAAAATGTGATTAAAAAAAATAGGCCTGCTTCAAGAAAAGCATTCTGTGTAACCCAAAATGTTATAATGCTCAATCTTGCTGTAATGAATAAAATTTGGACCGGGCTCATCTGCATGATGGATGAGCTTCTATGACGACGATGTTAAGTTTTTTTACTTGACAAACGGAATAAAAAATATGTTGTATTCAATTAATTATTATACTAAAATTAATCTGAGTATAGTTATCATAAAAGTTAAGTTAGAATATGCCTGAAAATATAATATGCTAATAACATATATGTTGACAAACATCTTTCTACATTCGACAATAATTTTAGTGGCACTTTCCTAACCAACACTCCCATCATCCCCGATCCCCCCTCGCCCCTTTTCCACGCAATAACAAAAAGGGAAAAAAGGTTTCGCTGTCTGCTATTTCCAATCAAACAATTCCAGGTTTAAGTCTGCAACCCTAACCCCAACTACTTATATGTACCACCTTAAAACTTCAAGCTATCTCCTCCCTCTGACGGTCAGTGGGCCTAATGAGCTTGTGTTGCTAAACATCAGCCTACATAACAGATTGTAAACAATTTTTTTTTTTTTTTTTAATTTACAAATACGATTATCAACTGCAGTGTCTTACTAAATTTTTGCTAATTATTGCAATATCACCTTAAGAAAATTAGATAAGGAGATAATAAAAGAACAAATATGATTATAACACACTTTGAAAGTCTACCTTACATGATGACTACAAAACATTACATACTAAGTTGCTTATGAGCCTATACTTGAATAAGAGCAGGACCTAAGGACCTGCAAAACCTATTTTTATGTAACAGCACACTCAAACTTCAAAAACTTTGTCAACTTCTTGACTATATTTTACATACTACGAGGGGTAGTAAAGTAGGGGATAAGACTTTGTTTTTCAAAGAGTGTTTCACTACTTTTAGATGCTTTTGTATCATCAGTGTAAGATACTTTTAGTTATAATATTCTAGATTGACCTATACTATAAGGTACTTTTATATCTTTGGTAGCACATATAACCATGAAAAAAGACTTTTAAATTTTACTTGTTAAATACCGCTACGAATACGTGTTTTAAATGCAATGCATAAAAAGGCATCAATTTATTAGTATTTACCTAAAGAAAGTACTTAAGAAAACGTTAGATTATACAATATGACAACAACAATTTTTTATGGGCTGTTTTGGTCCCTATTTATTTATATGTTTGACCAATGGCCGAAAAAGAATTAATATATAGAATACCGTGTAGTGATAAATTGTCAAGTGTGACGCTATACATATTTATATATGTATATATATATATATATATATATATATATACACACACATATAATGATACATATTTAAATTTTTCAGTAATTTTACCTAAAATTTTCAAGCAGTTTAATACGCAGACTTAAATTTTTACCGGGTCAAATTACAAAAAAATCTATTAGAATAATGTATAAAATATTTTGCTTTATAATTCGATGAAAGAAGCTAAGATAAACATTTTTTTAGAGGTTACAAGAAGTGTGATACAACAATAAATACCTCCGTTACTTTTAAAGTGTACGATAACAGTCATCAAATATCTGTCACCTTATTCTTATAGGCTTGCGGTTAAAAGAATTACTAATTTTAAACTTGACTCTGCCCTCAAAAACATTTATCAAATACATTTTATCCTAATATACAATTCAAAACGTAACGCGTAAAAAGTGTTGACTTGGCTTGTAATCATAACTCTTTTATCCAATTATTAATCTCACAATTTGTTCATATAATTCAAAACTTTTTCTTTCCATACAATTTTAAAAACATAAATGAATTGTAAGCTTTTGTTAATCACATAATGCAAACCAAACATACCCTGAAAATCGATAATTGAAGCGCTATAGACATAGTAACGAATAAATATAAGCACTTGTTATCTGACATGCTACATATTTCTGTGAGAAGCTATAATATTAGAATGTAAGATACAAATAATTATAAACATTGTTATAAATATTTCAAATAGCTCAATTTTATAGCATTTAGTTCAAATTTCTCTGCGCAAAGTTAGCTGAATGATATTCTTAAAAGGTTCATACAGGATGTTTTCTACCACATACTACGCTTGCGCATTACAAATAGTCCGATCCTATAAAAAAGCTCGCGCTATTGATTTGAATGCAGCGTTGGGAAAAACATCTGCCCAGATTTTGGAAATTCTCCAGAACTAACCATCCTAAAGTGAGAAACATATATATCTGTCGAGCCCTAGTAATATGTGCCAGGAAACAGACCTGCAATCTTGATTTTGTCGATACTGTCAGATTTTTCATGGTACAGCCGAATTGTCCGTCGATCGATTGACAACGCAGTATCAGACATCGATAAAGCCTATTGCCATGCTAAAGAATTTGTCAGGAATTTTTGGCCATCTACTTTAATATACGTTCAAGTGTTTGATAATGCACAAAGTTCTTAACTGACACCACTATTATATATAACATAAAAACTAGCACCAGCTAATCCAGAGCGGTGCCTTCCTCGCGTTTTAGTGAATAAGTTAATCATTTATAACCCAAAAACAAGAACCCGTTAACCCAGAGCACTCAATTTTCTCGCGTTTTAATTAATAACATTATAATTAATAACATAGCAACTAATACCAAGTGTCCCAGAGTGCTGATTTTCCAAGCGTTTTTAATATTTACATTATAATTAATAACATGAGAACTCAAAACCAGGTAACCGAGAGCGCTGACATTCCTCGCGTTTTGATTAATGACATTATTATTAACATAAGAACTAATATTAAGAAGCCCAGAATGCTTTTTTCCCTGCTTTTTAATTATTAACACTATTATTAACATAAGATTTAATACCAAGTAGCCCAGAGCGCTGGCTTACCTCGTGTTTTAGTTAATGACATAACTTGTAATAACACAAGATCTTAAACCAGTTAATCCAGAGCGGTTAATCTTCTCGCGTTTTCAACAATGACATTTTTATGAATAACATAACAACTAAAACTAGGTGACCCAGATCGCTTACCTTCCTCAAATTTTGATTAATAAGAATATTATTTATAACATATGAACTTAATCCAGGTAACCCAGAGCGCTGATGTTCCTTCTCTTTTAAGTAATCACATTATTATTAATAATGTAAGAACTAACACCAGGTGACCCCGAGTGCTGACTTATCTGACGTTTTGATTAATGACATTATTATTAATAACATAGAAACTAAAAAAAGTTAGCCGAGAAAAGAAAATAAAGGGCCGAATAGAGGCTAATTGTTTGTATGAAACTTCCAAAATGATGGTTTGATTTTTACGTCATTATCATTCCATACTTAGGAGAGAAGTTAGAATGGTAGGACTATGGTTATTCTTCAGCTTCTCAATAATTGAACTTTAATGTTTGACCCTGACCTTCTTTTCCATAGACTAAAGAGAAGAAATTGTTGCTCTTTTGCTATCTTAATTTTCTTTTCCTAAATAAGTTTCTACAAGCTTTTTAAACAAAGTTACGGGCAAAATGAATACATTTATTACGAACTTTTTTCAACTTTTTTGACTATTTCGCTTAATTTCGGTCAAGGTCAAAAGTTATAACTAAAAGAGACTCGAAAATTATTGAATCCCATGAAATTGTTGTTCGATTAACTACCCAATAAAAATTATTTTATCGTAACTTTTAATCCTTTCTATCTTTTTTAAAGAATACAAATGAAATTTGTAGCTTATTCCCAACGATTTTTTTTTTGTTTAAAATGATTTGTACAACCTTTCTAAGCAAAGTTATAAGCGAAGCAGTGAATAAAATGGAAAAATTCAAGATTTACGATTTAAATTGGATATGAATAATCACTGGGGTGCGAGCAAATGCAAGTAAAAATCAATAAGTTTATGTTTTTACGTCTATCTTTCAACTCTGATTCGTTTGTGTACATTACTGGCATCGTCGAACTAAGGAAAATAGGCAATTAGTGGGCTTATTCCCTTTTTTTCGGAAACAACTTTGTTCCTAATTGGACTTATCCCGTTTTGCAATCTTGGATATCTCGCAAAATAGGTCACATTAGCTCATGGGACTTTTTTTCCATGTAAAGGATGCAAAATCCCCTTCTATCTTGATTATTCGAAAAATGCACTTAAATTATTTTTTCTATAATCTATAGGTATTAAAAACGTGTTAGTGTAAAATAATTTGCTGCGAAGAAAATTTAAAACGAACAATGCTTTTGTTATAAAACCAGGATGGCAAGTAGTAAGGAGAAATTATCATAGTACAGTTACTGATATATTTGATGATGCACCTACAATCAATTATGCCTAACAAATAGTTGTTCAAAATTGACCGTTTGTAGTGCTAATCTTATAAAAAATATTATGAATTAAAACGCCAGGAAAGTAAGCGCTCTCGGTCACGTGGAATTAGTTCTCGTATCATAATTAATAATATGATAAATTTAAACATAAGGAAATTAAGCGCTCTGTGTTCACTAGTTCTTGGCCTTATGTTATTATTAATAATGACATTTATTAAAACGCGAGGAAATTTAGCATTCTAAGCTACCTGGTTTTCGTTCTCATGTCATAAATTATAATATCACTATTTAAAACGTAAGAAAAGTCAGCGCTCTAGGTCACCTGGTTTTAGTTCTTAGGTCATGAATTATAATGTTATCTTTTGAAACGCAAGAAAAGTCAGTGCTCTGGGTCTCTTGGTATTAGATCTTATGTCTTTACTGATATTTTTATTAAATAGAACGCTAGAAAAGTCAGCGCTCTGAGATATTTGGTATTAGTTCTTATGTTAATAGTAATGTCATTAATTAATACGCAAGGTAAGTCAGCGCTCTAGGTCGCCTAGTCTTAGTTCTTATGTCATTAATTATAACGTAAAAAATTAAAACGCAAAGAAAGTCAGGGCTCTAGGTTACCTGGTATTAGGTCCTATGCTAATAATAATAATTTCAGCTATCTAAACACGAGGGAAGTCAGCGCACTGGGTCATCTGGTTAAAAGCCTTGTGTCATTTATTATAATATTATTAATCAATACACAAGAAAAGTCGATGCTCTGAGTTTCTCGGTATTAGTTCTTATGTTATTAATGATGTTATTAATCAACACGCAAAGAAAGTCAGCGCTCTACGTAGCAGGTAGGCTATAGGGGTTCTGGCCCACATTTCCAGCAGCCCTACTAGTATCGGATTTCCCCTGCCTGGCAGCCAGGCTTTCTCGTACTATAGAACAGGCTCCTACTCAGGTTACTTCTACTAGTGCCAAATAAGCCACGATCTCTACCATAGCACGAGCTCCCATGGGATCCCTGATCACGCAATCTGATGGTAAGTAGCTCAGCTACATTATCGGCCTATGGCCTCTGCCCTGCCTAGATGCGCGAAGTCTGAGGTCTAAACATTTGTTAATACAGTTGTGTAACCATCAATAAATACGTTCGAGATGCACTCCCAGAAATCTGATGCGCTTGCTCCCTAAAATTTATTAGTTCTTACACTCATCGGAGGAAAGCGAAAGCATGTTGTGTAAAACTATTAGCGCGAGTTATACTGTGCCTGATCTGTCTTATCAATACGCGTGTCGAATGATGCTGGCTTTTGCCATCTGGACACGTCATCACGGAGGATGTTGTCGAGGCAGGCAAAAGGGAGAGAGCGAGAGGGAGAGAGAGAGAGAGAATATTTGGACGTGTTGTATGTGGTTGGGAACAGCGCAGCTCTAATCTACTCCAATCCCTCGTACTGCTTGAGACTCTTTTCAGACGAAATATAAGCTGCTTTTTTATCAGCGTAGGTATTTCTCTTATCTTTGACACGGTCTTTCTATGCATAATAAATTAAACTAATTTTGTTTTTAATCGGAGCGAAAGATATGATTAGCAAAGGCCAGCACCAGCACGTTTTGTATACAACGCTCGGCGAGAGTAACACTATGCTCATACCTCCTTCTTTTTACGCATTATAATATTTTTGCGTAAAGGTTATATTAGCGTATGCGAACGCGTATCGAATAATGCAAGACACGGGCTAGATGCTTACCAATTACGAAAATTATTAACTTGAAGTGGAGCGGATACCAATGCTGACCAACTTTTTTATACAGCACTGTGCATATTGATAAAGACTGTTTAATTGTAAGTGTAGCTGCTATCACTTCAGTTGTAGCAAGTACGTCGACAGGTGCAATCATCTAGTGCATAAACTCTCACATCAAAGAAGATTTTGTAATCTCTAGAATCCTGGCGGAAAAAGCCAGCATCAAGGAACATTTCTGAAGAGAATCATAGCAACTAATCAGGGAGCTTCATTACGTTTGCTAGGCAACGATACTAATAGCCAGGGGACAAAGAGAGCGGCATGATAGGAAATCATTTAGTGACGATAAATGAGTCGACGAGTGCAGTTATTAAAATCTCCTTTTAATGAAAAAGATCTTTAGATCTCTAGAAACAAAACAGTAAACGGAAAATTTTCCCCTAAAAGGGATCTTTAACCGGGGGAGGAAGCTCTCAAGGATATACACACTTTCGGTATGATTATTAATTTATGTCTCTAAAAAATATGTGCGCGTGTATGCACACCTTTACTACATTTTTGCGCGCAAATGCACGCTTTTGACGTCTTTTTGCGCGCGTATGCATGCCTTTTACACGTTCTTGCGCGTGTGGTTGCGTGGTAAAACTACATTTGATAATTTTTTTCAGCTATCATTGATACGTGCAAGAATCAGCTGGGCAAATATTCTGTTACCACAGCTTATATGTTGCAGCAGGATGTATTCCTACAGCAAAAGAGGATGATATTGAAAAATAGATTGCTTTTGCTGAAAAAAATATACAGTCGCTTAACTGTATCGT
>JAPYYV010004667.1:0-19332 GCA_030522625.1 Copidosoma aretas
CACTATAGTAGAGAGTAACTATATTGTCAGTGAGCAGCCAACACGTCCAAGTTTATATGTATCACGTGATACATCATCCAGCACTTTAGCCAAAATGGAGCAAGAATGGATCCAAAACTGCGAACACAATGGATCCAGACTTGATCTATATAATGGATCCATTCTCGATCCAATCATCAATAACCTTTAAGATCTTTCTATTTGAGAAAATAACTAGTTTATACGACCGCGATCTTACATCAAGATTCTCGTTTTATACTTTGTATACTTCGTGTTCCACGATGTAGTCAGATTGTACTTCTGCTTTCAAGAGGTATACTTTTTTCCGTGTATCTAACGGTAATATTTTGAAGACCAGACATTAAGTAAACAAATGCACATACCAATGCTAATAGAAGTTTTGACCTCTCGAGTAGCCAAGTGTTTAATTTTTCTTTTTTTGCGCGTACAAAAATTTCAGTCAGTTCCGACTCCTCTTGGGATGACTACTTAGTGTACTTATACAAATACAAAAACTACATATTCCTATGCTAATTAATGGTATAAGATATTTTTTGAGCAGAAAAGTCTTTATGTATTGTCTAGGAGTTGTAAGAGCGCTTCAAAGCTTGAAATGCAGGTTACAAATGTTACAATACTGTCAGTTCCGAGCCCTCCAAAATCAAAGTGTCTTTTTTCTAACTTTTGTGCGACGGATCTTCACTAAACTGTTTTTTCAGCATTGTTAGGTTAAAATATGAGACATGCGGCTCGGCGTTTGGTCCAAAAAGCATTTTTCTGTGAGGTACGTCGGTAAATGTCAATCCTAGTTATTAAGGTTGCACAATTAGGCAGAATCTCAAAAAGCTGACCATAATTTTATTTAAAAATTACTAGAACTACTAAATAGGTTTTTTTTCTTTATATTGGAGCTAGGACATCTTTACTATGGACTCAGTCGCGAAATATTAGATTTTCTTTCATGGTCTGTGAAAGATTAGTTGGAACTTCACTTTTATTCGATTGTTGTTAAGAATAGTATACGATGTGTGATGAAAAAGTAACAAGAATTATTTAATTTCGTGGGTTTAGAGTGTCTGATTGTCAATTTTTTTTGTTTATTACGTTGGTACACATGCCCCTGAAGTATGATAAAAATTGCAGCTCATTTCATCGTTTACTTTTAAAGTGTCAGCTGCTAAGGTGAGACGTGTTTTTATGAGCTCGACGATTTTTGTTTATTTAAAAAAAAAGAATTTGAATTAATTTTGCGTGAAAAATGAAATGCAACAAAGTGTGTGATACAGTGTTAACAAAGGCCTAAGGTGACTCTACAATGAGTAAACCAAGAATTTATAAGTGGTATAAACGTATCTCAGAGGGTCGCAAAAGCGTCGAAGATGATGACCGTTCTAGACGTCTTAACACTTAAGAAGGCTCATCACATTTATATAGCACTAAATTTGTGATAATTATTCAAGGATGTAGTTAACATTTTATAACATCAACGTTAATTCCAGACTAATAAAGAATATTTCCAGTGTCATACAAAATTTATTTTTTTTTTTTTTTTTCATGTTGCATATTCAGGTACTGCTAAGTATAAAAAGAAACTCAATAAAAGTAGAGAAACGTATTTGTTTTTTATCCGATTTCCATTTTTCAATTTTTCAAGGATTGGATTCTTCCTTAAAAGATTTCGAACTAAGTCACCGAAGGAATTTCGTACAATATGCAATGCATAAAAAGGTAGGTAACATTGTTCATACGTTTTACAAGATTTGGTATGAACAATGGTACCTACCTTTTTATGCATTGCATATTTTATGAAATTCCTCCGGTGACTTTGTTCAAAATCTTCTAAGGAAGAATCCAATCCTTGAAAAATGGAAATCGGATAAAAAACAAATAAGTTTCTCGACTTTTATTGAGTTTCTTTTCATACTTAACAGTACCTGAATATGCAACATGAAAAATTAACAAAATAAATTTTGTATGACACTGGAAATATTCTTTATTAGTCTGGAATTAACGTTGATGTTATAAAATGTTTACTACATCCTTTAATAATTATCACAAATTTAGTGCTATATAAATGTGATGAGCCTTCTTAACGAGGACAACATCGATGAAGTTAAGCAAATAATTCTAAAAGATGACGAATTACTATCACAGAAGTCGCTGAGTACATAGGTATATCACTTCGATCATGTCAAGCAATTTTCACTGACGTTTTGGGTATGAATCGTGTGGCAGAAAAATTGGAAACGAAACATTCAAGGTTGAACAACAATTTTGAAAGAACGACGTTTTGACACCATTGATGAGATAAAAAAAGGAATCGCTAAAGGAGCTAAGAGCTATATTAGAAAGTGAGTTTAAAAAGTGCTTTAAAGACTGGAAAAAGCGGTGACAAAACGTATTATGTCAGAAGGAAATTACTTTGAAGGGGGCAGATCTGATATTGATTGAAAAATGAATAGATTTTGAGAAAAATAATGATTCTCTTTATTTTTTTATCATAACCTCGTATTACTCACCTAGGGAGGAAAAATGAAGAATGTCTTGGATCACAGATATTTGGCAAGAAGCATGTGATCTAAGGCTTTCTTTGTTTCCTCTCATGGATTGTATAGCATTTATCACTTTTCTTCCTGCCAAGTTCCTCCTTTCGTCGCAGTATTGTGAAAAGTTTCATTCATTAAAATAGCTGCACATTTCGCAGGTGTAATAAAATAGTACTTTTCGTCACGAATGTGCATCTCTCCAGGGCGGTCCCGCGATTGAAGCAACTCCCAAGGGACCGTTGAGACCGCCCTGGTCGGATGCACATGAGGGGCGAATCCTATTTTTCCTATCGAGAGCGTACCAGGGTTGCAAAAGTGCCCGAGGTGGAAAACTACTATATCAAGTGATTGCAGTCATAAAAAATGGAACCATCTTTGAGAGGTATGTAGAGTGTAAGAACATTTTTAATGTACCAATGAAGCAAGAATAAAATATCAACAAAGCATCACCTGACGCTAATGGTTATAAAAATATTGTGAAAATAGTAATAGTGCACGGCATAAAAATCTGCTGGATGTTAAAAAAAACTACTTATAATAGTCTGAAAACTACTGCATGAAAGCGACTGAAAGAAATCCCTTGTATTGTTGCTTTATATTGATCTAACCTAAAAAAAACCATGTTTTATATAAAGAATATATCTTCTAATGTGTGTTTATGTATGCGTGTATGTGTCAGATGTTTGAAGCTGCCCGAAACTCTTGTAAAAAGTTAATTGAACAATTTTATAGAAACTTTGCACGAAAATATTCACGACCTAAAACGATACACGATATACTTTCGAGATTCTTGGTGAACTCTGACCCGTACATATCCAGTTGTCGAAAAGTATCTGCAAAATCCACGGAAACTATAACAAAAAAAGTATTTACCCTGCTAATTTTTTTAATTTTTGTTTTTTTACAACTATATAGAATAAAATTAGATTTTATAGCAGTGAACTTTTGCTAACTGGCATTGCCATTATGTAAAAAAATCGTAACTTCACGCAAAATCAAATTTTTTAATCACGGCAAATTTTTTACTAAAAAAGTTCCCAATGTACAAAAATACTCATTTTGAGTTTTTTCCACTCATTTTAAACTTTGAAATATTTCAAAATGTGTTTTATTTTTAAAGATGTCAAATTTTCGTGAAATCTTCCATGTATCACATCTGCTATTTTGAAAATTGTAATTTCAACAAAAAATTCGTAACCAGCAACCCGTAAAACACCCTTCTAAGACGTTTGGATAATCTGTACTACATTTTTTGACTTATTAATGAGATTCTGTCCACCTTTTGGGTCGCCATTTTAAAAAGCTCAATTCTGATAACAGATTAGTAATCAGCGACCCCAAAAACCTCGTTGTAGTAAATTTAAGATGATTTTCACCATACTGCGCCGAAAGAAGAAACTTTCGTCCCGCTTTACGGAACAAAAATTCCGTCTCCTGGCGCAGGATTGGTGAAAAATCGTATATAACCCACGGGAGGAAACAAAAAATCCCTTTCTCAAAAAGTTGGCTGAAATTCGAAAAGTGTAGTAATAGTAAATTACTCACCTAGGGAGGAAAAATAAAGAATGTCTTAGATCGCAGGCAATTGACGCCCGAGGCTTCGCCGATAAGCATGCGATCTGAGACATTCTTTATTTTTCCTCCCTAGGTGAGTAATTTACTATTACTACACTTTTAGAATTTTAGCCAGCTTTTTGGGATTCTGCCCTAATGTGCGTTAGTATCGCAGTATAAAACTATATTAGAGGGCTCAAACTTAGCTTAAATAAAAGCTGATGTAAAACCCTATCGCTTCAAAAAAAAAATTTCGTTTATTTCATGACACTAATTAAAAGTTATAGCGGTTTAAAAAGGAATAACGAATTTTCAGTAAGTATCCTTTAAAACTCCTTTTTAGCCATTTTCGATGCTAAAAGTGATGGTCACAAAATTCAATATCACAAAATCTCGTATATCTTTTAAACAAAAAATGTTATCGTTAAATCGCTTTAGGTATTTGTAGAGGATAATATTCGCAATGGATATACCAAAAAAAATGTATTTAAGTAACTCTAGTTTCAACAAACTTTGAATTATATTTGAGCCAGTTCCAGCAGAATAACCCTTATTCTGGAACTTTAACATATTAAATATGTTTTTCTTTGTTCGTACGGGAAAAAAACCGCTATCAATAAATAAATAAATAAAAAGCTTCCTTAAAAAATATTCTTCCATTTTGATTTAATTGAAAGAAATAACCGCTGCCAAGTAATTGGTACAAAGCTTCCTTCACTATTTTTTTTTGCTAATTTTATTTTCTTGAATGCTACATCTATTTTAGATATAATTTCTCACGTCGAATATAAAATTTTAACTTCGAAATACTTACTGAACCCATAATATTCTTTGAATTTATACCTCTCTCTAATAAAATTTAGTCGAGGAAATACTGAGTAGTAGGTACGCTGAGCTTAACTTAAAGCTAGCTTAGCTTAAAAAAATAATACATCGACTACCGAAGATTCGCTGTGTCTAGCTAGCGTACTTGAGCGAGTCTATTATTTTTATTATTATGATTATTAATTTTATTCTTTCGTGTCTGCATTAATGTACCGAGCATGCAATAATTCTCGTAATTTTCAACTTCAACTCCGAAAAAATAAAATAAAAATATTGAAAACTAATCTTTCCGTGTATATGTGTGTGTGTATATATATTAGTGGAGCTTCGCCCCCCTACGCGCTCTGCGCGTTAAGCCCACATGAATGGATAATGATGTAGGCCATCGAAATAAAAAATATAAACTCATCTTTTTTTTTATTTTCTTTAGTTTTGCTGCCTGTGTAACATCTCAGATCATATTTCAAACTTTAATGATAACTTATTACTATTATGAATAATTTCATTATTTTTTAATTGGTTGCATACTGAGACTTTTAACCAAAATAGTTGCCGAAATGTGTAGTTTTCCTGTTCAAATTATAACTTAAGCTGATATCTTGTGTGTCTTACTTCTGAAACCTTCTTATCTTGAGATTTCATTTTCCTGATCCCAGTATATCTCTACTTTCTTGCCAGGCTTCATGTCTATTAAGCTAGCATAGCCACATCATAAGGCCACAAAACTGAAAATCTATAATTTGTTGCTAATTTGTTGCCCCAAAGCCGATGTTGTTGCTCTTGCCGTTTTCGAGAAACAATGGATATGCTGGCTTGATATTAAGCTAGCGTAGCCACTAACGATATTTTCGAATGTGTTTGGGAACCAGAATTTGTTGCTAATTTGTTGCTTTAAGAATATGCAACAAATTCTGGTTCCCATACACTTTAAAAATATCATTAGTTTTGGGAATATCGTTAGTGGCCACGCTAGCTTAATATCAAACCAGCATATCCATTGTTTCTCGGAAACGGCAAGAGCTACAAAATCGGCTCTTAGGGAACCAATTAGCTACAAATTAGCAACAAATTATAGTATTTTCAGTTTTGTGGCCTTATGATGTGGCTATCCTAGCTTAATAGACATCCAGGCTTTTCTAGGCATAAGTGTACCTATTTCCGTGTCCTGCCCTATTACCGTGGTTATCAAGAAATGCTTATTACTTTTTGGAAAAAGGAAGTACCAGGTAAAGAATAATAATTTAACTCCATCAATCAAGAGTAATTTTAATAAAGATAAAGTTAAAACAGAAATATAACGTTTTAACTAAGTAAATCATATTTATCTACGGTATTGGGTACCATGTGCATTTTAAGTGGTCGTGTCCATATTACCGTTGTGATATTTCTATGTAAACATAACCCAACTTTTATACCTCGATAAACTAAACGTGTAAACAGTAGACTAAGAACATTTGAGCTTATAAAATAATCAAAATATATAGATGACACTCTGAAAATAGTTTGTTTAATACTTATGTATTCATTGTACTTACTAAATTAATTTTACAATGATTTTTTTATCCACGGTAATTACAGCACGGTAATACGTACACGACCTCGGTAATACCTGTATACCGTTTTTATTTATTTTAATAATAATAATACGTTGCATCTTGAGCTGTGAAAATTAAAAAAAAATATTCTTTAAGAGTTTATGTAAGACTAGAAAAATAAAAATCAATTGAAATTTGTCATTATTAGATATTTTATTGTGCTTTTAAGCGCGATTTTTCAGAACACGCCTCGGTGATAGGTACAATTACCCCTATTTATGAATTATAGTTTTTCATGCCTTTAACGTTGAATCATGCTTTCATAATACTTTGAATCAACAATTTTATTTTTTTCCCTTGATTAAATCAGCAATTTAATTTAATTTTCCCATTATATTCATTTGTGAAATTTTTAGTCTTATTTCTTCTCTGTTTCTGTCTTTGCACTTATATTTGTTTTTATTTCGTTTTTTTTTTTTTTTTTTTTTTTTTTATATTTTTTTTTTTTTTTTTTTTTTCTTTTTTTTTTCTTTTTTTTGTTTTTATTTTTTTTTTTTTTTTTTTTTTTTATCGCAAAAAACTATTCTGGGCACAATAACCTCCAGATTATTTTCTTTCGAAAATGTATTAGCCTAAAAATGTATTTATTGTTACACATAATGTACTACTCGTATATTTTTATCTTAGTCAAAGTACATATTAATTAAATGTTAAAGTCAATTTTTAAAAGTTCATAATCATTCTGTCTCTTTGTAGTAACATGTAGCTTTTGGTAATGACCATCTAAGTATTCCTATTCTTAGCTGATTACGATTTTCTTTGAATAAATATAATCACATCATAGTGTTCAATTACATACAACAATGTTTTATTTTATATCGCAGTTTGAATATCAACAATATTATTTTTATTTCATAATACTCCAATTTATTTTTTATCAGTCTAAATTGATACTCTTTGATTTCTTTAACCTTTTTTTTTAGTATTCAAACTGGCATTCTTTATTTTTGTTGAGTTTAATTATTGTCAGTTAAATTTTTAATTCCGAACTTCTACTTTGTATCAAGTAGCGAAAAGCAAAAATTTAAATGAGTTTTGGAAAGCAATTAAAAAATTCAAAGTGAAAAGAAAAAACAAGGGGATGGGGATAAACAAAGATGCGTGGGAAAATCATTTTAAAAATTTTTTAGGGGGCAACAATGATGAGCCCAACGATTGTACTCTTAGAGTACAAAGTCTGAACTCGTAGCGTGTTTACACCTATATATACTGCAGCTCAGTGTGTAGCTGAGTATGCAACTGCACAGCAGTATATATAGGTGCACATGCGCTACGAGTCCAGTCTTTGTACTCTAAGAGTATAATCGTAGGGCTCAAGCAGTCCGATGCTATATCGGACTCTGCCAGTAGGTGTACTTGAACTCTCACAGTTTCAAATTTCTTTCTGTGTAGAAAACAACAGTAAAGTTTAGGAGGATTTTGACAAGGATATATCGATCATTTAAGTACAGGAAGTCTTAGGAAAAATGAAAAACGGGAAAGCGACAGGTGAGGATGGAATTGGGGGAGAATTTTTCAAAAATCTGCCAACGATTTAGATAATTACATTAACAAATATACTTAAGGGGCTATGGACAGAAACACAAATTATTGGAAAGTAGGAAATAGCAAGAATCTATCCAATCCACATGGCAGGGGAGAAGGACGATGTAAGAAACTACAGGGGGGTGGCGTTATTAAATGTAGGATACAAGATATTAGCGAGCATAATGACCACAAAAAATTTAAAAAATGGGTGGAAAAATGTAGTATATTAAAGGAAAGCGATGCCGGCTTTAGAGCAAAAAGAGGAACAAGGGATCATATCTTCGTGCTAAATAGTTCAAGTAATTGAAAATAAGCTAAAGAAAAAGGGCAAGAAATTATACGCTGTGTTTTTAGATTTCAAAACAGTATTCGATACAATAGATAGAGAAATTTAATGGGTAAAATTAGAGGGAATGGGGCTAGGTGAAAAAATGTTGAAAATGCTGAAAAGAATTTACAAATGCACAAAAAATAACGTAATTACGGGGTAAGGCCTAACGAATTTTTTTTGGAGAGGATATAGATAATAAGTGGATTGAGAATAATACAGGAGGTATTACAGTAGGAAATGGAAAAATACACTGTCTTAAATTTGCTGCTGATGTTGCATTATGCGCGGAATATCCTAAAGACACAAAATAAATGCTAAAAGTCTTGGATAAATATAGTACGAAAAACAGGCTGAAAGTGAACACAAAAAAAACGAATGTTTTAGTTTTTAGGAATAGAGGAGGAAGGCCAGGCAAAGAGCAATTTAAATTTAAAGGAGAGTTAAGTACTAAACGTTGTAAATGAATATAGTTGCCTGGGAGTATAATTCTCAACAAAAAAAAGCTTTTCAAGACACGGGAAAAAACAGCAGTCAGGATGCAAATGGCAATTAACGCAGTTTGGGGCTTGAGCACAAGAGCTAAAGTAAGCGGTTTTAATTTAAGATTATTTCTTATGGATTTAATGATAAAATCAGGCTTATTAGTAAGGCGGCTACATAGGTATCCGTAGCCTCTTATATGTTCACGGCCGCACCAAAGCTTATTCTACGTATTTTTACCCCCTTATCACGAATTTATTGGGTGCGAGCCCGAAAAAGTCCGGAGTCAATTGTTATTAGCAATTTACATAAACAAATAAAAAAATTTAACGTTTTTGACCCGAAAAAATTTTTTTTACTTTTTTACTTGATTTATTGGTTACTTGGTTTATTACAAACAAAAAATGTCTCCTGCAATTTTTTTGTAAAATGCTTAGATTTTTAAGAAAAAAATTAAAAAGATAGAAAAATCATGACATTTCATAAATTATCAGTACGCATTATTCTTTCCGCGCATATCTTCCAATATATTCTATGTTTCATTAGTTTTTGAATCATTATCAACGCGTTTTGACCTTCTAAACACGATTGTGTAGGGTGCGAGTTCGTAGCAGTGTCAGGGAAATAGTAATTAGCAATTTACATAAACAATACAAAAAAATTTTCGTTTTTGATCAAATAAAAATTTATTCGGGGTATTTATATAATTATAAGCAAAAAAGGTAACTTGCAAATTTTTCATAAAATGCTTAGCTTTTGCAGAAAAAAATCGACCATAAAGATTCGGGTAGATGCTCGTGGTCGTTTTCTGCAAAATCCTTGCATTTTAAGAAAAAAATGGCATGATACCTTTTTTGCCTATAGTTATATAAATACCCTAAAAAAATTTTTTTTTTGTTCAAAAACAAAATTTTTTTGTTTTTTTTATGTAAATTGTTAATTACTATTTTCCTGGCACTGCTACAAACTCGCACCCTACACGATCGTGTTTGGAAGGTCGAAACGCGTTGATAATAATTCAAAAACTAATGAAACATAGAGTATATTGGAAGATATGCGTGGAAAGAATAATGCGTACTGATACTTCATGAAATGTCATGATTTTTCTATCTTTTTAATTTTTTTCTTCAAAATCCAAGCATTTTACGAAAAAATTGCAACTGACCTTTTTTGTTTATAATAAACCAAATAACCCGAAAAAATTTTTTCGGGTCAAAAACGTTAAATTGTTTTATTTGTTTATGTAAATTGCTAATACCAATTGACTCCGGACTTTTTCGGGCTCGCACCCAATAAATTCGTGATAAGGGGGTAAAAATATGTAGAATAAACTTTGGTGCGGCCGTGGACATATAAGAGGCTACGGATACCTACCTGGCCGCCTTACTATATAATGTGGAGCGGAGACTTGAGGATGGAGTAGAAAAAAATAAGCAGAAAATATAGAGGGAAAATTCACAAAAATGATGCTGGGTTTAAATGTAAACACACCAGGATACATATGGAAAATGAAAGTGAGAAGGGTTGGTATAGAAGTAGATATGAAAAGAGCAGAAAATTTCTTTTTACGCGTTTTAAAAATGGACAAGAGCAGATGGGCATAATTATGTATGCTTGATGAAAGAATTAAGGGGCATAATCAATAAAAATCCGACGAAATGGAGAAAAAAAGTTAAAGCATGATATGAAAAAGTAGGAGATAGGGAAACGATAGGACTTATGAAAAAGGCAACTGGGAAAAATAAACTTAAAAAAATCAAATAGAATTTTATAAGGGACAGGAATATTTTAAGCATTCAAGAAATACAGAAAAACTGGAAAGGGGTTGAAAACTCGAACTTTTGTAAATATTATAAAGAAATAAAAGAAAAAACCGGAAAGGGAAAAATATTGCGAAAAAAAACTTATCAGGTGATTTGAAAGAGCAATGGTGTAGACTGGATGCGGAAACGTAGGAAGGACGAGAGAGAAAGAGTTTAAGGCTTTACACTGTAGGCTCTGCAATGAAAAAGAAGAGATCATAGAACACATATGACTATGTAAAGAGGCAGGAAAAAGGATAGGAAATGAATTAATATCAGTCAATAATACAGTATTGAAGGGTAATGAAGAGATATGTAGAAGGGAACTATTGAGAAGATCTTTCGGCTAAATCAGGGACCGCAGAGCGAAGTCCGAATGTGGAATAATATGCTATGCGTTATAATTTTGAATATTTCACCAATGTAAAAATTAATTCTTGAAATGTTTATGTTAGGGTAAAATAATTTCGTTGTTAAATTCTATTATAAGCAATTTGTTTGTATTAATTTAAGGGAAACTTAATTTTATGTAAAGCTGATGCAAGAAATAATAATTTACAAGGATGTTGAAATATGTACAGGAATAAATAAATAAATAAATAAATAAAACTTCTACTTTGTATCAAAAAATATTTTTTTTGAAGCTTTTAAGTTTTTTTTATTTTCTTATCTTATTGCAACTAGCTTTGTGTTTCTCTTTTTGTCTTTGTATTTTAAGTTTGGTGTCTTAATATTGGTAGTGTCATCAATTACAGAGATATGTTTTGGTTTTTTTATTTACATTTAAATTTTCGCTCTTATGTTTCACATTCACTCTGCTCTTTGTTATATCCATATGACAAAGTATCACACATATCTTTTTGCTTTTGCTATTACTATTAATTTTTTTTTTTACTTAATCCCTTGTAAAATACCGTACTTTATGGCAGCGCGTGCTGATATAAAAGCGTTATAAATAGGTCAAAAAACGGAAAATATCCATCGGTTTCGATTGGTTAAAGGCTTACTTTTCCAGCATTTTCTTATCGATTAAAATTTGGTGGTCGTTATCTTTATAAAGTGTGCTCTGCAATGAAAAGTTTTATTAATGCAAGAATGCTAAATATTTGAATCGTGTAATACGATGAATGAATTAATAACAGACGTATTTCATGGAATCGAACGTTGGATATATCTGTCTACTTATTTCACGCATAAACTTGAAAATTTTCTTCGTTTTCTGTCAAAACTGAAAATTAAACAATGTAAGAACCTTTCATAATGGTATTAAAACATTTTAATTCTTTGAATCCAGAAATTTATTGGTTTCCCTGAATTTGTGCAGTTTTATTTTGTGTGTAAAGTTAAAACGAATAGAGTTTATTTATAGTTTTTATGATGTAACAAAGTAAGTATTAATGATATATACTAATCTGGACTAGTTTTTCATCCAAACGAAAATTATTCGTTTTCTTTTTTTCCGAGAGTTTTGCATCACTTAAGAATACCATGAGCAGCGAAATTTAATTATTTTAGGGATTATACGATTTTAGTGCAAGAATCTTCGAACACAAGCACGAGCGGAAATTCACGTAAGAAAAGAAAATAAGTATAAAGTTGAGAGGATGATAAGGAGTTAAGGACACCACAACTAATTTCGCCCTTACAAGAGAAAAACGGCAGAGAATGAAATAAACATGTAAAAAAAAGTATGAGAGAACGTGGACGACGACTAGAAAGAGAGAAGAGACCAAATTTGTGAGCGTGCGCGCGCGTAGATGGACCAGGGAAAAAGAGAGGGCCGTCATAATTCCTTGAATTGAACAGCGGGCTGGTATTCTCCAACCAAGGTTAGCGAGGGTAACGAAAAAGCTGGCTCTTTTTTTTCTCTGTTCCTTCTCCGTTTTCGCAACGAGGGAACGAAAACGAGATGAAGGCAAGACTAAGAGATAGAAACGGGGGACGGGGAATCGATAGAACGACAAGGACGGTTTTACTTTGCACCTTTCTCCCTCTTTCTCTCCCTGTCGCTTCGAAAATAAGTAAAGTACCCACGTGCACGTATACATAACTATAGACAGACGGAGAGAGCAAGCAGGTATATGCTTGTATGGCACATGCATATATGTGTATATATGGCACGAATATACACGGAGAGTGCGTCATGGTGGCTTTAAGTTTCTCTCTGTCTCAGTCCCTCGGCATCGGGGCCGTGGCGTGGGATCGTACGCGCGCACATAACGCAACGAGCATCGTCGAGAGAGCGAGAGAGACAAGAGAGAGGAAAGCCGTACGCTTCAAGGCGTCCCTGTTGGTGGCGCCACGGTCGACGACACGTTAAGAGAATTGGCAGTCGCGCAAGCGAAAGCAGGACAGCGCTACTAGCCGTGATCGCGTGGTAGTAGTGGGGGTACGTGTCAAGCTGCTGCCAGGCTGACTGCTATGCTTCCAAAACGCTGGAGTGAGAGCGAGGAAGAGAGAGAGAGTGAGAGAGCAAACGAGCGATGGTGAAGGAGGGTGAAGTGAGGAGGGCGGTATAACGTGGGTAAAAGCAGCAGCAGCCTCGACGATGTTGGGGAAGCAAGAGAGGGAAAGAGAGAGATAGTGGTGGTGGGTGAGGGGAGTGGGGGGTGGAGAGAGAGTTAGAGTGAACGAGCGGGAGAGAGAGGCAGACAGGGAGAGCCGACTTTATGCAGCTGCGGGACGATAACAACGATGGGCTACAGGAGCGCCGCTATAGCTGGGGAAATGCCAAATGGGCTACAGGACCGTGCCGGCCTAGCTGTACGTACATACGTACGTTCGCTCGCTTGCGCGCTCGTAGTGTGGCATGGCGGACGGGCAGCAGCAGCACTAGAGAGAAGCACACAGCCAGCCGGGCTCCGAGGCAGGAAAGGCGGGAAGAAGAGAGGGATTTCAAGCAGTCTCGTCTCTCTTCTGCCGCTTCTCTCTTTCTCTTACTCTCTCGCTCTCTCTTACTCTTTCGATCCACGTTTTCTCTTGGCTTGGCCCAAGAGAAAGAGAGCTTTATGCTCGTCTTGCTCGTTGTGCGTGTATATACGTTCCACGGACTCTTCTATAGATCTTCGCTCTTCCCGACTGCTGCTGCTGCTTCTTTAGTATATTTCCTCTTTCTTCTCTTTCTATCTTTTGTTCTTGTTCCATCTTTCTATATAGAGCGAAAAAAGTGGCGATTTACCATGCGTGTTGTGTCGAATCGTTCGTTTTGACGACGAAGGCGGTCGGATTCAAATTCAAAGCCTAACCTCACTTTTTCACCCACAGACTAATATCTTAAAATCATTTTCAATCATCGCAAATTTTTTTTCAACGAATAAATAGGGTGAAATACAACGTATTGTATAATTAAAAGCTGTTTTCGGATTACTTGAAAACTATTAGTCAAATGTCAAGTCAACAGCAAAAACATTTTACTTTATCATACAAGTAAAAACTTTTTTTTTTACATTTTAATTTAAGGCTGCGAAAAAAATTCTGATCACAGTCTATAGAAATTCCTAATAAAATTTGGCAGCTTCATGTGAATCAGAAGAAAAAGTTTGAACTAAATAAAAATGAAGAATTTTACGTTGAATCTTATTCAAAGGAAAATTAGTTTGCTTTAACGAGCTTGAATAAATTTATAAATAAATTTGTAAATCTATGCAGATAAGATCTTACGATTAATTTTGGAGTATATAAGAATACAATAAATGCTAAAAGTATAAAACCTAAAGAAATGCAATTGAAGAAATGTCGGATACTTTTTTATGTTTAAACATATACATAAGTACGTTTACAAATCAGTCATATTCATCCCTTACGTTCATATTTGAATATATCTATGCCACAGACATTGCAAACCTGCAACCTGCAGTTTACAATGCCGTATAGTAAATTCGGATGTTAAAGATGTCAGACACATTATCAGCTAATATTTTTAGCTTTAAGATTCGTTAATTTGTAAATAACTTATTTTTACGACTGACATTTTTTCATCTAAATTCATTCGTCCCAGCCTAATGTTAGACTTCAAACATTAATTATGAAATCTGAGTACTATCGGAAATCATTGTTAAAGAAGAATAATTACATTTGCTTGCTATTATACGTATTAAGGCCAGCACAATGACATTTAATCATTATCCACTAAAATATCATGCTCTAACGCGGCCTTTGAAGGTACAATTGGATTAGTATTAAATCATTGTGTAGCAAATTTAAAGCAGTAACGTTTTAAAAAAATCATAAGTTTTCATTGTTTTCAAAAAACTTTAATACCTAATCACTATTCAATAGGATTGCAAAAAAGTCTATTAGGTCCGTCAGTTGGATTATCGAAAACTATTTGATACATATTTTTTCTTTTTTCTCATAAACAAAAAATAACGGAGATAGAGTTTATCGAATTCCAGGAGTCGGGAGTAAGTAACGTCACTCCGTGAAAATCGCTGTACAACAATCATATACGAAGTACAAAAAGCAGTGATTTGTAGAAAATGCTTGATATTTTTGAACGAAATTTTGAGGGTAGGCTGATGACCACTAAAACTTTAAGCTGTAAACAATTTCAGTCATTGTTATGCCTTGGAATTTAGTGATGTCTTGGACTTAGCGAAAAAACCAACGGGCTGATTGCATCCCACCAGGGCTTTTTTGTTCGTTTTTTTACTGCGCAAATTTTTTACTGTCTTTTTCTCGTAGGACTTCCACTTTTCTTTAAAAACGCAAAGTACTGTTTTTGAGACTTTTGCAATTTTTTTTTTTGCAAAATCTATTAAAGATTGTTTTACCTAATCATTTTCATCTTTTTTCAAGTATCAAAAACTACACGAGAGAATTTTTTTGTACCAAGGTTATGGTGAGTGAGTACGAAGGTAAAATGTTCACTAATGACGAAAGGTATTATTAAATAACTCAAACGATCTTTATCGTCGCCAGTTTTTGTCAATGTTAAAAAAGAAAAAATACGTGTCTTCTTTTTTTCCATCATCTACCTGATCGACCTAATAAAAATCAACAATTTTTGTTCTTATTCTTCTCTATTTTACGGTAAATTATTAAATTTATGGTACTGATTAGTCATCTTAGACACGCTTCGCTCCTTTCGTTATTTTAGGATGGAAAGAAATTTTTATATAGAATATTTATACCTTTATTGACATTACTACTTTTTTATTTTTCAGTGTTTCCCCTAAAAAACGCTGATACTTTTTTAAAAATTTTTATTCATTATATTTCAATTATTTAATTATTATAAACTTCTCTTAAAATTATTTTCTGTATCAAAAAGTTTGCTACTTAATGCTCAATTAACTTGAGTTTCATTGATATCTTACTGGAAAAATACATCATATACATTCGTGTAATTAGTTAGGTGCAAGCATGGAATACATTCTTCGCAGAAGCTGATGAAACAACTAGTGTCCCTAAGTTGACACACTATGCAGGAAATTTCGAGACAATCAGTTAAAATTCAACTGAGAAAGTTTGTCTAGAAATATTCAAGTATGATATCAGAAAATTGATTTAAAATAAGTGAGTGACAAGAAGTTGCATTGTTAGCTACATTTGAGTTGTGTTTAGGACGGTTAGGGTAACATTATAAAAATATCAGATCCATGCTAGCTGTGTTTGCACTTTCAAATGTCATACTGTCAATATTGCATAAGTTTTTTTAATCACTGAATTGTTTAATTGAATGGTTACGTTTTCTAATTTGGTAAAAAATGGAGCTGGAGAATACTACCAATAAGGTATGTTCTTATCTACAATGAAATAGCTACAAAATCGAAATATGCACATCAATGATTATGTAATCAAATTCACATATTTTTTTCTGTGGATGTGGTTAGCACATTAACCACGTAACTACTGGAGATCTCGATTGTTGTAATTAGTACAAGCGCTAAGGGAAGGGGTCTGTATCCATTTTTAGGTCCCCTCATTACTTTTCGTACGGGTTTGCTCACGCTCGTCATGTATTACCTATCTTTGGCCCAAATTTATAATTTTTTAAAAGTTGGTCATTGTATGTCATTTTACTTGGGTGAATCAACGTAATGTAATATTTTTGACTCTGCTAAGTCCGAATTTTGAGGTTATTAGGTCAGAAATTTGGTAAGTTTTGAGGTTACTATTATTTGTAATATGTAGATGTTTTCAACCGTATTGTAGAGCCAGGTTTGAAAAAAAAACCACGAATTTTATCCAAAAATTGATTACAACCTCAAAATGTACCAAATTTATTACCTGGTAACCTCAAAATTCGGACTCAGCAGAGTTGAAAACATTGCATTACGTTAAGTCACTCAAGTTAAATAACATACAGACTAAATTTTAAAAATCATCACAAATTCAGGTAGCAAATGAGTTATAACTCAAAATTGACCAGGATTTGGGCCTGGTAACCTCTCTTAACTAACACCAAGTTATTAAAGGACCTAGAAATGCATGCAGAACCTTAGTCTAGCGCCCGTACAAAATTTCTGTGTGGGATATTTTTTTGAGGAGGGGAGTGTAGGAAATGACTTATTAACTTTTAACTCTTGCTCACTTTATGATTAAAAGAAATTATTGATCTATTCGCTCCGAGCGTGAGACTGGAGGGGAGGGCTTGCGCCACTAGTCGTTTTAACACGTAACCGTATGGAATCGTACCATCAAAGGGACCGTGACGATGTCCGAACTAATTTTTCCTCCATATGATTTGACATGGGAGGGTACCTTTGAATGAGGGCACTGCGGTAATTCTCGTAGCAAATATTAGGTAGGCTAGAAAATATTAATATTATCTCTACTTAATTTATAGGTTTTAGATGACTTTTAACCCCTTAGTAGAATTAGTGATCCTCAAGGAAGTGCTCGACAGAAGTGTGCATATATATACATACACATTTTTTGTCTAATTCAGAAGGAAAACAGCCAAGTTAGCTACATCTGCTTTCATCCTGTCACTCTGGCATAGATTACTTTCTTTCCCCACTTCTGGTTCAGACAAAATTTCAGTCAGCTATTGAGCGACAACCACGGCTTCTGCTGATCACTCCCTTGAGGAACACTAAATATAAATAAAGGACTGCGCCTCCTACACGCTTCGCGTGCCAACCCCTAACATTTAATTAAACTTTTATTTTCATAGTTTTTTAATAAAAATATAATGATTAATTATTTTATGGCGCAGTCATAATTTGTATTTATTATTTTTCATTTCTTTTTTAAAATCTCATTTTCAAATTTACCTGCTGTTGACTAGTCTTGTCTAATCACACAACGAAAAAAAAAAATATTCTGTCACATAAGAATCAATCTTTGATCATAAGATAGTTGAAAGTTTTCCTCAAAATTTATTGATTTTGATTTTGATTTTGAGCTTTTATTTAAAAAACATATGTTAATAAAATTTTCATAGAATTTGTTGTATACATGTAAATATGTAATACAAACGAAAAACTTTATAGGCTAATGGTTCTCTAGTGACGTCACTAAATGTGTCGACCAATTAGGCACTACCGTGAATTATAGAGTAAGCAAGGATGGTATAGAGAAGTCGAGGTGTAGATGGGACATAATAAAGAAAGAGCAAAAACGGGGAGAAAAGAGAAGACAGGATTAACGTTAGCCCACGGGCTTTACTCATCTGACCGGACTATGACCTCTTTCATCTTCACATACACGCGCATATATTAATATATTTCTGCTCTATGAAAAAAAGAGAGTAAAAGTTGAGTTTATATTGCATGAACATTTTAAAAAGATCTGTAAATGTAAGGATGGATTTTCAACTATTTTTTGTGTTGATTATTTTTTTTCCAAAATGTATCTTTCATTAAAATGAAATCAAAATATTGACACACAATCAATTCGATCAAACGTTGCATGTATAAAATTAAAGTTTATACAGTATTAATTTTTCCATATCAAGGTGTCGACCAATTCAGTCAGAGACTTATGACACGCATATCGTGCACGGCTCTTTACACTTATAAGTGTATCAATATCAGAAATCAGTCATGCTCATAGAGGAGAGCTGGTGCATGCACCTATACAGTGATGAAGAACAGCAGTGGGTGCCCACGCGCTAAAAAGCGCGCAGACGACCATTGGGACAGCCAACTCCCGTTGGGCGCAACAGCAGCGTGCATGTAGGTATTGGTACAACGCCACACAATCGTTTTACCTTTCACCGGCTGCTGGGGGCCCCGCTTTCACCGCCCGAGATTTCCTGTGTACGCCGGTGCAGCACGAAAGTCGAGCGCGCGCCGGCCAATCGGCATTAAAATCGGTCGGCTCGCTCGTTCCCTTATGATCCGGCATTTCACGTATACTTATAACTACACTACTTTTACTATCTGCCGTGTATATGCACATGCGTGCGTATGTACGTTGTGGGCACGGCTTTCTTCTTTAGCCGGCTTCCGGCCTAGAAAACTTTCTTGTTATTCTTTAGGGGAGGAAACGTTGCTTTACTACTTTGACCAATATTTGCTGATGTCGTTGATTGTAGATATGCTTAATGGTCGGAAAGTCTGGTGTCAGTTGATCGTTGTTTGGTTTTAGTTCATCTGTAGACATTATTCGCTCCGAGAATGACTGCAGCGCCCTCCGCTCGTGGTCAAAGCTGGCGTTCTGAAGGTACGCGAGGGTATCTTTCAACACACACATGAGAGAAAAACAAGTTTTTATAAAAAAGG
>JAPYYV010004668.1:0-26024 GCA_030522625.1 Copidosoma aretas
TGATGATGATAATGATGATGATGATGATGTTAAAATTGATGATGATGATAATGATGATGATAATGATGATGAAGATGATGATGATAATAATGATAAGAATGAGCATTAGAATGAGGTCAAGGACAATAATGATGATAAAGATGATGATGATGATAATAATGATAACGACGCTAATGATGATGTTTTTCATGATGTTGATGAAAATGATGATTCTAATGATGATGATGATGATGATGATGATGATGATGATGATGATGATGATGATGATGATGATGATGATGATGATGATGAGGATGATGATGATGATAATGACGTTGATAATGATAATTGTGATGTTAATGATGATGATTACAAAAATAGGGATGACGATGATGATCAATATGATGTTGATGATGATGTAAAGATGATAATAATGAAGATTATGCTGATAGTGATGATAATGATGATGATGATGATGATGATGATAATGATGATGACCATAATCATAAATATGATGATGATAATAATGATAAAGA
The DNA here is from genome assembly GCA_030522625.1 of Copidosoma aretas. Classification (NCBI taxonomy): domain Eukaryota; kingdom Metazoa; phylum Arthropoda; class Insecta; order Hymenoptera; family Encyrtidae; genus Copidosoma; species Copidosoma aretas. The sequence continues at coordinate 516 of JAPYYV010004668.1, forward strand.
TGAGTAAGAGGATAATGATGATCATAATGTCGATGAAGATAATGATAATGATGATGATGATAATAAAGATAATGATGATGATAATAATTATGATAATGTTTTAATGATGATGTGAAAATGATGATAATAATATAAAAATGATGATGATAATAATAATAATAAAGATGATGATCACGATGATAATACTGATGATAATGATAATGATAATGATAATGACGATTATAGTCATGCTGATGATGATGATTATGATAATGATAATAATGATGATTACGATGAAAATGATGATGATGAAAATAATAATGTTGATGAGGATGATCATTAGGATAATGATGAAGATAATAATGATAAGATTGAGCAATATGATGAGGTCAAGGATAATGATGATCATAATAATGATAATGATTATGATAATGATATTACTGATGATCATGATTATTATAAGAATGATGATAGTGATGGTAATGATGGTGATGAAGATGATAATAATGATGGCGATGACGATAAGATTATGAAGATGATGATGTTCATGATGATAATGATGATGGTGATGATGATAATGATGATGAGTATGATAATGATGATGTTGATGTTGATAATGATGATAGTGATGTTGCTGTTGATGAGGACAAAGATGGCAATGACGATAATTAATATAATGATGATGGTTATCATGATGATGATGTAAAGATGATAATAATGATGTTAAAATGATGATTATGATGATCATGAATATAGTGATGATAATAATGATAAGGATGACGATGAGGATGATGATGATCATGACGTTGATGGAGATGATGATAATGATGTTGATGATGATGACAGTGTTGAAGATGATGATGATAATAATTATCATTGTTTTGATGATACTGATGATGTACAAATAATGATAATTATGTAAAAATGATGATGATAATAATAATGGTAATAAAGATGATAATGATGATGATAATGAGGATGTTAGTGACGATGATGATGATGATGATAAGGATGATGTTGATGGTGATAAAGATGATTATGATGATGGTTATGGAGATAAAAATGCTGATTATAACGATTATGATGTTAATAATTAACATCTTGATTACCATTGTGACGATGATGATTATTATGATAATGATGATGATAACAATGATCATAGAAATGATAATGATTATGATAAGAATGATGATGGTGATAGCGATGATGATACTGATGATGATAATAATGATCATAACGATTATAGTGAATCTGATGATGATGATTATAATAAGGATGAGTATGGTGATGGTGATGATCTTGATGATGATGACAATGATGATTGCAATGACGAGAATGATGATGATGATGATAATGATAGTGATGTTGATGATGATGATAATAATAATGATAATGATAACAATGATGATAGTTATGATGATGATTATGATAAGAATGATGATAATGATGGTGATGATGGTGATGATGTTGATGATGTTGATGACAAATATGGCGATGACGATAATAATTATGATAATGATGATAATAATGGTGATAATAACTGTGTTCATGACGATGTTGATGATAATGATAATAATTATCAGTATTATAATGATGATGAGGATGATTATGATAATGATAATGATGATATGGAAGATGATTAGGATAATAATGACGAAAATGATGATAAGATTTAGCAAAAGGATAAAGTAAAGGATAATGATGATAACAATCATGATAATGATTATGATAATGATGATAGTGATAATGATGATAATGATAAGAATGATAATGGTGATGGTGATGATGGTGATGATGATGATAATGATGATGGCGATGGCGATAATGATGTTGATGATGATGATGATAAAGATAATGATAAGGATTACAATAGAAGTAATGATGATAATAAAAATGATGATAAGGATGATGATTAGAATATTCACGATGATTTTGATGATAAAAATGAGCATTAGATTGAGGTTAAGGATAATGATGATCATAATGATAATGATGATGATAATGATGATGATAATGATAAGGATGAGGATGACGATGATGATGATCATGATGTTAATGGAGATGATGATAATGATGAAGATGATGATGATGATGATGAAGATAATGATGATTATGATAATGATGACGATATTGATGATGATGATTATGATGATGAAGAAGAAGATAACGATGATGATGACGATCCTGATAATGATAATAATGATGAGGATTATGATTAGGATAATGATGATGAGAATGATGATAAGATTAAGCATTATGATGAGGTTAAGTATAATGATGATCATAATGATGATAATGATAATAATGATGATAGTTATGATGATGAGTATGATAAGAATGATGATAATGATGGTAATGATGGTGATAATGATAATAATGATGATGGCAGAGACGATAATGATTATGATGATGATAACAATGTTGATGACGATGATAATACTGATGATGATGATAATGATGATGATTATAATTATGATGATGATGATGATGATGATGATAATAAAGATTATGATTGGGATGATAAAGACGATGCTAACATTAATGATGACAATAATAACAATGATAATTATGATCATAATGACCATTCTTCTATGGAGAAAATGATCCTAATGATGATAACGATGTATATAAAAAATATCATAATTATGATTATGAAGACAACAATGATTAGGATCATGATGATGATGATAATGATGATGTTGGTAATGATGATGTTAATTTTGATAATGATGATCATGATTGTTATAATGATGCAGCTTATTAAAAGGATGAATACAATGATGATGACAATGATAAAAAAGTTGATGGTGATGATGATGAAGATAATAATAATAATGATTAGGATGATGATGATGATGATAATAATGATAAGCATGAGCATTAGGATAAGGTTAAGGATAATGATGATGATAATGATGATGAGGATGATGATAATGATAATGATGCTAATTCTAATGTTAGTGATAATGTTGATGAAGATGATGATGCTAATGATGATAATGATGATGATGATGTTGATGATGATGATAATAATAATGATGATGATAATAATGATGATGATTATGCTGATAAGGAAGATGATTATGATGATGATGACGATGTTGATGATGATAATGATGATAATAATGATGATGATGATGATGATTATGATGATTGTGATGATGATGATGATGATGATGATGCTGATGATAATAAAGATGATGATAATGACGAGGATTATGGTTGTGAATAATTTGAGGAATATAATGATGATGATGATAATGATGATGATGATTATGACGATAACGATGATGATTGTGATGATCGTGATGACGATAACGATGATGATGATATCAAAGATGATGATTGTGATGATTAGGATGATTAAATTTGTAATAATGATTATGATTATAACGTCGATTATAATAATGATGATATTGATGGTGGTGATGATGCTAACGATGATGATGATAATAATGATTGTCTTGTGGGAATTTTGACATTACAAAGTCGCATCTTAATTCAATATTAAAAATTAAACAAGCAAATAATAAGATTTTAGATACAGTTAGTCATGATTGAACGAGGAACAACAAGAAACAATAAATCGAAACAATTTAGAAGAGAAAATTTCCAGGCATGAAAAACTTACGTTTATTGTTACAAATAACCGATGCACAATAAGCGTATCTTAATCGAGAGAGCGCCAGGGCCCCGCAACGACCAACTAATTGAGTTTGAAAAAGGATTGTAGCCAGTCGAGGGTATTTCATTGAATTGTTTTCAAAGGCAGATACGACCGTTCTTGAAGGGCTTCAAAATTAATCTGTCTTCTCCCTTTTTGTTATTACTTTTACATTCGGAGATGAATGCTGTTACTAACAATTAATCTTTATTTTTCCACGCAATTGCGACCTTGAAATAATTTTTTATTTGTAAATACATATATATATATAGATATATATATATATATATATATATATACATTTTTTTTATACACTGCAAGTTTACTACATTGTGATAATTTTACTAAATAAAAAAAGCTTATTTGAATTTAGCTATTGAGAACAATTATGTTCTGTAATGTTTGCATAAAATAATGATCAATTTATTACAATAAATATTTTCATAAATACTAACAACGTAACTTTCTTCCTCCTTATTGGGAGTGAACACGAGCAATTTAAATTGTAAACTCAGTTTGTAAATAAGACAGTTACTTGAATTTATAGTTGAGTTGAATCAAACGTTTTTTTTTTATGTAATTTATGATACAAAGAAACAATTAAATGTAATTAACAGAGAGATCTTGTGTTTCTTTCGAATAAACCCTGTTATGTTTTAACCGTGACAACTTTGACCGCACCACCGTCACCATGATATAATTTTATTACTTGCCCTATTTGCCACTGCTGACATGGTTGATTCTTATCAATTAACAATACTACTGCGTCTTGCCGAAAGTCTTGTTTAGCTTTACTTATACGCTGCCAGGAAGACAAACAGTTATTTGAAATACAATACATATCGTTTTCTAGTAACATGGTAAGTGGTCGACGAATCAAAAAATGTGCTGGTGTTAAAGCTATCGGATCTTTTGGATCTGTGGACATAGGACATAATTGTCGTGAATGTAAAATGAATTGAATTTCCGTACTAAGAGTATTTAATTCTTCATGGATATATAATGAATCGCCTACAGCACGTTTAAGGTGATTTTTGCAAGATTTTACGGTGGCTTTCTATATCCCTCCGAAATGAGGTAAGAGTGGAGGATCAAAATAACATTCTATTTTTCTGCTTGTTGCTAATTCTGATAATTGTGACTTGATTTCGTTTGATTCCATCAATACATATAATTCTCGAAGTCTACTATTAGCTCCAACAAAATTTGATCCGTTATTAAAATATATATGCTCTGGTAGGCCTCGTCGAGCAATGAAGCATTTAAATGCCGCTATAAAAACCTTTGTTGAAAAATCGCTTGCAATCTCGATATGTACAGCCTTTGTTGACATGCAAACAAAGGAACAGCCATCTATTTTTACTCTTTCTTTTTTTCTATGCTTTTTTTCCTTTTAAACAAGGGTCCAAAATAATCAACTTCTGAATGATAAAATGAAGTTGTGACATCGACTCGTGATTTTGGTAAATCGGCCATTTTATGTTCAATTAGTTTTGGTTAAAAGTGCCTGCACCATACGCAATTATGAACAATGGCGCGTATTTGATTTTTGGCATCAATTATCCAAAAACGTTGTCTAATATTATAATGAGTCGATAGAATACAGGTATGGTGAAATTTTGTGTGTTAATATCGAATTGATAAATCAGTTATACGATTGCGTGAGGCAAGAAGTACAGGATATCGTTGTCGAATGATACATTGGCATGTCTCATTCTACCACCGACGCGTAGTAAATTATGTTCATCGATAAACAGATTCGAAGCTCCTACTCTCGCGCTATTTACCGTTTTTTCGTGTGTAAGATTGATAATCTTATTGTAAAAACAAGATCGCTGCACTAATGAAAATAAGCTATTTCCTGCTGTATCAAGTTTCTGTATAGACAAGTTTTAGTTTTATTTTCGCTGCGTTTTTTGTTATCGGGATTATTTTTATTGTGGGTTTTTAGCCATTTTAAAAAACGGTGCCAAGTTGTAATTACACTTATTATACGATAGCATGATAAAAAGTGAGATAAAATTCTTTTAAAAATGTTTTCGGTTGTAATTGTGTTGTCATGCAAAGAACCTTCGTCGCTGGGCGAAACGTATGACAAAGGCTAATTTGACTCCGTTTGGCTTAACCATTTAGGGCCTTGCAACCAAGATTTAATATTTAAAAATTCTTTTGGTTACTGACCTCTCGATAAAGCATCTGCCGGGTTATACTCTGTTCGTACGTGTCGTCATCCTACAACTTCGATAAGTTTTTGTATTACCGTAACTTGATTTGCTTTAAAAACTTTTAATGTACTCAGATGTTTTTGCAACCACTGTAAAACTATTGTTTGATCTGTCCGAAACATAAGTATGTTTAATTTAAAAATCAACATTTGAATTATTTTTGTACATAAGCGCGCAAGCGTTAATACCCCATATAATTCGAGCTTTGGTATGGTTTGTTTTTTTAATGGTGCTACACGTCCTTTTGAACAAAGGAGTCGCACAATACTTTTGCCGTTTTTATCACGACTACCAATATATATAGAGGCTCCATAACCGACTTTTCTAGCGTCACAAAATCTATGTAGTTGTATATATGTTGGATTGTTTACGAGTAGTTGATGTTTAAACTTGAAATTATCAATAAGTTCAAACTGAAAAATAAGTCGAATTATTATAATTGACAATACCAATAAATGTTGCACTTATTATTCGATATTTCATCGATCTATGTAGCGTGTTTTATTGCGAAAACAACAATTTCCGTTAAAAAATTGTCAATTAAAAATCAACAGAACATGAAAAAAAGGCTTGCTCTGGCTGGGGCTCGAACCATAAAATCGTTGTTTTTGAAAATATTCACCATCAAGGCATATACATATATAAGGTCACCAGTTTCAATTGATTAGCAAAGGGACTCCAAGAGCTGTGCAATGAAAAAGGTACTGACTCGTCCCACGCGATTTTGTCTTTCCAACATTCTTGCATAATAGGCTAAGAAATCAACATTATTGGACCAATTTGCCGAGAGGGTCATATATTTCAGAAATTTTAGATAAAATGTATCGCTTCGGAATTTTTTCTTTCGTTCGGATGGAATTTACGGTAAACAGAAATTCGTCACAATACGCATTCCAAGAAATTCCTAGAACCTTTTGAATTGAACTTTCGATTGTAATACAATCTAAATTACTTTTTTCTCGTCTAAACCTTGTAACGCTTGAGAATTATTGGACGCTTATTTTCATATTTCAAAGCCACCCTTCTTTAAAATTTCGATGACTTAGTTGCGTAGTGTTAGAAGTTCTTCAAACGTATTTGCTCCCGAAAGAAGATCATCGACATAAAAATCGCGAAGCAAAGCTGCTGCTCCAATTGAAAATTCTCTACTCTCGTCATTTGAAAGTTAATGTATCGTATGTACAGCAAAAAAAGTAGCTGATTATACGCCGAATGTGACGGTATTGAGTTCAAAGACTCTAATTTGATCATTATGAGTCCAAAATATTCGTTGGTATCGACGATCATCTGGATGAATCCATATCTGCCTATACATTTGTGCTATGTCAGCTGTAATCGCGTATTTATACGTACGAAAGCGAATTATATGTTAGAATAATTTTGACTGTATTGTTTGTCCTACTATGGGGGTATCGTTCAACGATGTTCCTTTGGTTATTTGTGCCGACGCATCAAAAACAACTCACGTTTTAGTTGTTGAACTTGGTGATTTTATCACTGCATGATGAGGTAAGTAGTAACTGTTTAATGATTCATCACAAGTTGATGTCATATGACCCAACTCAATATATTTGTTCATAACTCTACAATAATCTTGATTTAGCATAAGATTACCCTTTGACTTTTTTTGTAAATTTAAAAATCGTTTAAGTGTTAAATCTCTTTATTCGCCATGATTGACGTTGTTTGAACGAGACGGTAATCTGACTATAAACCGTCCCGAAATTTCCCGTGTAACATTTTTAACGTAATGAATTTAAGATTTATGATTTTTTAACGTTTCATTTTGATTCGAATCATTTTCATTGATCGCCCAAAACTTTTAAATTAATGTTTTTAACTCTGTAAGATAGCACGATGCCCTTTCTTTGCTTTTTGAAACACCACCAGCTATATATATATATATATATATATATATATCTGAGCCGTGTTTTTTGTAAAAAGAGATCACAGTTATAATATGACAAATTAATTAGACCGATTTAAAATAGTGATAAAGTTGCTCCTGATCCTATTAATAGATCACCTTCTGGAGGCAAATGAAACTAGGGATCTGCTAATTTTATATTTTTCGGTGTATTAATCAATTCGCGGGAAAACATTTCATTGAGAACTCAGTCTGTTATATTTGGCATTATTTAAAAAATTAGTTTTTTATTAATATTACTGTGGATTGAATAAAAGATAAATTCTATTATGTCTGATGAAATTGTGCTTAAATTATTTACTGATTTCATTGGAAATGAGTATGCTTGTGTTTTTAATTCAAGTTTATCGAGAAGTTTTTTGGTAATGAAATTTTCTGTAGCACAAGTGTCTCATAAAACTCGGAAAGACACGAATTCACCCCTTAAATTTTTTATTAGTACTTGCGCTGTCAACATCAACTCTGATTCAATAGCGCGAGATGCAAGGTTATAAGTATTTGTATCTAGTCATAATTCTTTTTCTACTTTTGCTTCCAAGGTTTCGTCAGATTTCTTTTCGGTTATGTAAGATTCATCATGAACAAGGGTATTATGAATGCACGAGCATTTTTTACACTTTGGAATAGAGCATTCACCGGTATGTTCAACTAAACAGTTTTTGTACAAAGCCGTTCCCTTAACAACATTCTATCGTTTTTGAAAGTTAGATTTTCGAAAAACGCGACAGCGATACAGTGGGTGGTTTTATTCATAGCATGCAGGGCAGTTAATTGACGCAAGTGTCATAGATACGCGCACACTTTTTTAAAATTTTTGTCATTTATAAGCATTTTGTTCTTTTCCAGAGAAGGTTCGTTAATTAGAATTATTTTTTGTTTCAAATTGTGTATTTTGTTCAATCGTAAAAAGTCTAAATGCTGTTTCCGAAACGAATGTATATATTTCTTTTAATGTTGGTATTTTATCCAACGCAAGAGTTTCTTCCCATTTAGCACGAATATCGTTTAGTAAGACGCGTTCTGAAATTCGAATAATTAGATTATCAGCCGGAATGATTTCAAGTCGCAAGCATATTCATGTGTTGACGTATTTCGTCAATTACCTTAGTTAAAGTTTTAAAAGTGGCTTCAGTTACTTCGACTACGTTAAGAATAGCGTCTAAAGGTTTTGCCATGAAAATTTGTTTCTTATCGTATGATTTCAAAAATAATTTCCATGCATTTTCGTAATTTTCTTCGCTTACATTATGAATCGAAATTTTTTGAAGCGCATCGTCAGTAAGGCAGTTTTGAAGGTACATAAATTTTTGTAAGTTTGCTGGATCGCTTGGATTGATCATGATAGTAAATATTTATTTTTGAATGACAACCATTTTGAAATGTCATCATTAAACTTTGGTGAATCAGCGACTGATGGTTTCAAACAGTGTGTATTATTGCCGGCGATTACCGATGTGATGTTCAAATTATTGTCATTTTTAGGGGTTACAGGATACAGAATATCGCATTTACCAATAACATCAAAATATCACGTTTGAACTGATCAAAATCTGTCAGATATTCACTTTCTGGTTGTTCGATTAAAGCAAGCTCATCATGGAGCTCTTCGTAAGCTTCAAACAATTATTTTAAGCGACTAAAACGTTCCCGTACGACAGCAGGCTCAGATGGAACTACAGGATCAGCTTGGTCATCCCCAAGTAATGTTTTCTAAAATAGTAATAAGCCCTTTCAGTGACGCTCACTATTGATTTATAAATTTTACACGTATAGCTATTATAAATTAAAGTTTGATTCAGAAAGAAAGCATTAAAACTTCGGAGAGTCGATTCGCGTTCGTTAACCCAACCTTCAAATTACGTGTTCGAGTAACAAGCAAGAAGAATCATTGTAAAAATATTTCGATACTACCGTTTGAAGGTTATCTGTTTTGTATCGTGGATGGAAATTCGCTCAATTGAAATTTGCAATGATACCGAAAACGCGTGTCTTCCGTACAAGGCTTGTAGTCAAAAAAGCATGTATCGTAAATACCTGAGAAGAAAAAAATCTGCAAGCAACACAAAATTAGATTCTGTAGCATGTGAGTACTTAATTGTATCTAAAGATTCCAGCAGCAGGATGACACAGGCGAGCGTAAAAGATAACAAACGGCCGTGCTGGAAGGTCGATTATCTTGGAGTAGAATATGCTCATAAAAGGTTAGGCTAAGTTCCTGGTCATGGCACCAAAATGTCTCGCCAGAACTTTTTCATTTCAAAGTCGCTCCGTGATTCAATATTAAAAATAAAAAAATAAAAATAATACGATTATACATATACAGTAAGTCATGATTAAACGAATAATCACAACAAACAATAAATCAACACAATTTTATATGAGAAAAAGCCCGAGGCATAAAAAACTCACTTTTATTGTTACAAATAACAGATACACAATTAGTGCAACTCAATCAAAAGAGCGCCGGGGCCCCGCAATAACCAACAAATCAAGGTTGAAAAATGATCGTAGCCAGTCAAGGCTATCTCACCGAATTGTAGACAAAGGCAGATGCGACTGTTCTTAAAGGGTGTCAGACTCAATCTGCCTTTTCTTTTTTTTTCGCCTCGCTAAAATTCAAAGGAGAACGCTGTTGCTAACAACAGATATTATTTTGTTTTGTTTTACGCAAGTGCGGCCGTAAAACAATTTTTCATGTGAACATACATATATATCTATATTAAAAGTTCCTTATACACTGCACATTTCCTGCTTTCTGATAATTATACTAAAAAAAAATCTTAATGGAATTCAGCAATTAAGAATAATTATGTTGTGTGATGTTTGCATTAAATAATGATCAATTTATTACAATAAATATTTAGATAAATACTATCAACGTTACAATGATGATGATGGTAATGATTATGATAATGAGGATGATCATGACAATAATGTTGCTTATCATTATAGCGTCGATAATGACGATAATGATGATAATGATGATGATAATAATGATCATGATAAATAATGTAATAATATTGATGATAATAACGATGATGATGATCATGATGATAGACATGGTCATGATAGATATGATGACGAAGGGGACAGAGGTAATGATAATGATGATAACGATGATGATGATGATATTGATGATGACGATGACAATGATAACGATAAGGATGAAGATGATAATGATCATGATATTATGGAGAGGAGGATCCTAATCATGATGATGATGATAATGATGATGATAATAATAATAAAGATGATGATATTGATAATGATAATGATGACGATGATGATGGTTATGATGATTATCATGATTATGATTATGATGACGATAGTAAAAAGGACGAAGACAATAAAGATGATTATAGTTAAGATGATGGCAATGATGATAAAATTAATGATGATACTGACGAAAATGATGACAATGATGATGATAATCATGAGAATCTTATTAATTATGATGATTATGATGATGATAATGCTAATAAAGATTAGAATGTTATTGATGATGTATTAATGATGATCGTAGCATGATGATAATGAAGATAATAATGATAATGATGACGAAAATGACGATGATGGTTGTGATGACGATAACGATGTTGACAATAAAGATGACTATGATGATGTTGATGGTAATGATGATGATAATGCAGATGTGATTATTTTGCTGATGATTGTTATGATAATAATGATGGTACTGATGATGCTATAGACGATTGTGATTATAATAATGTTGATGATGATAATGAGTATGATTAGGATGATAATGACGATGCTGACATGGATAATGACAATCATAAAGATGATGATAATGGCAATAATGATAATCATGATATGAAGAAACTGACGATGATCATGATTATGATGATGATAATAAAGATGATAGTTATCATGATAAAGATGATATTAATACTGTTGATAATAATGGCGATATTGATAAAAATGATTATAATAATTAAGATAATAATAATAATTATGATGGTTATAATGATGATTATGCTGATAATGATGAAAATGGCTTTAATGATGTGATGATAGTTATCGTAGCATGATGATAATGATGATCATAATGATTATGATGACGTAAATGACGAAGATGGTTGTGATGCCGATAACGATCTTTACAATAAAGATGACTATGAAGATGATTATTGTAATGATGATGATAATGCAGATGTGATAATTCTTATGATGATAATTATGATGTTAATTATGCTGCCGATGATATTATTGACGATGGTGATGATTATAATGATAGTAATGATTAGGATGAGAATGATATGGATAATGATAATAATAACGATATTGATGATAATAATAATAATAATAATAATAATTCGACGACAATACTTTTAATGACGATGGAATGATTATATAGATAAAGATTATGGTTGTGATTATAACCATAATGATGATAATATTGACGATGATAATCGTCATAATTATAATGATGCTGATGATGATAATTATAATAATAACAATCATTATGTTAATGATGATGACAATGATGTTATGGAGATGATGATTATGATAATGATGTTTATAATGATATTGATGATAAGGATAACAATAATAATGATAATAATGATGATAATAATGATATTAATAAGTATAATAAGGACATCAAAAGTAATCAAGATTGTAATAAAAATAATAATATTGTTGATAAGTATAATGATGATACCCATGATGATGATTATGTTAATGATAGTATTTAATATCAATGATGATTATATGATTTTAAAGGTAAAATTGATAATAAAGTTGATGGTAATAGTTGTAGATTTTATTGTAGCGATGGTTTTATAATTAGTATGATAATGTTGATATGTATGATAATGATGACTATAATGATGATGATGACGACGGTTATGTGGGTAACGATGATAATGATAACGAAAATGATGATGATGATAATGTTAATGATTAACATGATATTTATGACAATCATGATGTTAAAGTTGCTGATATTTAAGATGATGCGATTATAATCACAATGATGATGATTATTTTGGTAATAATATTGACTATGACAATAATAATGATAATGATGATAATGATACAATGAGGATGATAATGACGATGCTGACGATGATGATGACAATGATAATGACGATAATAATGGCAATGATGATCATTATGTTGAGAAAAAATTGATGCTGATGATAATGATAATAATAATGATAAAATTGATGGTGACGATAGCGTTGATTATGATGATGATGATAAAGATGAAAATGATGATACTTATGATGAGAATTATAATAATAATAATGATTATAATAATGAAAATGTTGATGATGATGATGTAGATGCAAATGATTATAATGATAACAATATTCATGATATAGATGATAATTAAAATAATTATTATTATAGTAGGGACGATAATGATGATAATAATAATAAAAATATTTAATTAGGTCATAAGAATGCTGATAATGTTAATAAGGATGATAATAATGATGACGAAAATGATGATGATGATGACAATGACGCCAATAAAGATAGAAACTATGACGATAGTGATAATAATGGTGTTGATAATGATAAAATTGATAATGATGATTATGGTGATAACGCTGATGATGACGTTTATGATGACGATAAGGACGATGTATATGACTTCGCTGATGATGATGAAAATGACAAAAATGGCAAAATAGATGCTGATGATGATAATATCGTTGATGTTGATGATAATGATTGTAATGATTGTGATGATTGTAATAGTATAAATTATATCAAATATAGCGATAATAATAATGATTTAAAGATAATAATCCTGATTATGATAATGATGATAAAGATAATTGTACAAATAATTATGTTTTTGTTTATGGTTATGATGATGATGATGACGATTACGATAATGAAGATGACGATTATGCCGTTGCTGACGATAATCATGATGATGATGGTAATGACAATAACGATGATAATGATGTTAAAGATGATAATGGTGATAATAATGATGATTAAGATGAGCATAATAATGATCAATGTTGTGATTATAAGGTTTAAGATGATAATAATGATAATGATGTTGATAGTGTTGACACTTACGGTCATAATAATAATAATGGTGATGGTGATGATTATGATGATAAGAATGATCATAAACATTATAATGATCATGATTATAACGTCGATGATGACAATGATCATAATGTTGATGATAATGATGATCATGATAATAAATATGATGGTAATAATGATAACAACGTTTTTATTGATCATGATGATGGAGATGGTCATAAATGATATGTTAATGATGACTATAATGATAGTGATAATAATGATGAACATGATAATGATAATGATGATAATGATGATGATGATGATGAAGGTGATAATTATGATGGTAACAATAATAATGATATTGGATAATAATGTTGATGACGATGATACTAATGATGATGATAATAATGATTAGAACAGTGCCGATGATGATGATCATAACAGTGCCGAGGGTAAAGACGATGATTTTGATAGTAATTATGATGATGATCATGCCGATTATCGTATTGTGTTGAAAAGGACGATGCTAATAATTACGATGATAGTGATAAGGAAGAATATAATGATGATTATGATGATGATAAGAATGGTGATAACAATGATAGCAAGCATGGTAAAGATAAAGATGATGATAATAATGATGATCATGATGATGATGATGATGATCATGATGATGATGATGATGATGATGATGATAATAATGATGATGATGACGAGGCCGATAATAAAGTTGATGATGCAGAATGGAATGATGATAATGATAGTAATAATAATGATACTGATTATATTGATTATGATGGTAATGATGATGATTATTGGGATCACAATGATAATGACGCTATTAATATTAATTATGATTATGATAATGATAGATATGATGATAATACTGATATAAATAATGATGATGATAGTATGATGATGATATGAAGATGAAGATCCTTATGATGGTGATGATGATATTGATGACGACGATAATTATGATGATGATAATTATGATAATAATGATAATTATCATGACAATGACTATGATATCGATGACAATGATAATAAGTATTATGATGATGATTATGATGATGACGGTGATGACGTTGCTGACGATGATTATGACGATGATATTGATGATGATAATGATGATAATAATAATAACGATGACGATGATGATAATGATGATGATGGTTTGAAGATCATAAACCTGATGATAGTGATATTGAAGACGACGATAATTATGATGATGATAGTGATGATGATAATAATGATGATGGCGATGACAATGATTATGATGATGATGATAATGATGATGATCATTATGATGATGATGATGATGATCATCATAATAGTACTGATGATGGCTTATGTTGGTGATTGCGGGGGGCCTGGGGGTGGTGAGCTGAAAATAGGCTGGAATGCGGGCGGGTCTGAGCGGAGGTGTGGGGGCTTTTTGCAGCTATTACTTAAGTTTTACACGAAATATCTATAATATATGGGAAGATATATAGATGTATAGAGAAATATATGTATATATATATATCGAAATATTCATCGGGCTTCGCCTCTTGCGAGCTTTGCACGCTAATTCTTATGAATGATTATACCTTTACATAACAAGCTGTAGGAAGTTTATCTTTTTATTAGAGACAAAACTTACATCACGCTTTTCTCTGTAGGCTTTAGCCCTCTTCGAAAAAGGTGTTTGTTTTCAGTAGTTTTAGAGTAGGGAGGCCTTAATGTTTGACTATTTTACAATTACGGAGAAATTGAACTAACTTGATTCCAATTTGCAGGGAGACAAGAGGTTTCTAATAGCACTAAAGAAACCTAACGTTATTCTTAAATCTATGATTGGAAAGGGGGGGACAGTAGGGGGGGAGCTGTGGACAGCTTTTTAATATTTTTATATAATAAATCAAAATAATAATACACCAACAAATTCTCGGTTTACACATGGTATGAACCTTGCGATAGCATTTTATAAGCACAATTTGTCGAAACAATTTCTCTTTATCAAAACAATATCTTTATTAAATTAGTTTTTTCTTATTGTTTGTTTTACATTTGCATAAACAAATTATCTGTTGCTATCTTTTAAATCCTGCAATAAATAAAATATTTTATGGATGTTAATTTTACTTAAAAGTGGTATTTATGCTATATTAGTTCCTACTATCGACAAAATTTTTCTTATTTTTGTACAGACAATAAGATATTATAGTTTTAACCGAGACTTTTTGTTCTAAACTCTTTCTCCTAGGGTCATCAGTAAGGAATTTGTTTTTTCGTTTAAAAGTAATTTTTTAAATTTTTTATTGATTCTCGATAATTCGTCCATACATTGTATTGAAAATTAGTGTTGAAAATTGAATTTCTTTAGTATTTACTTTCTTTTCTTCATTAATTATGTTACTAGACATTTGACACGATTTTTTTTTTGTAATTTAAAAATTCTATTTATGTGCAGAAGAACAAGATTATCATTGCTATCAAGGAAATTATCTATGGTATGATTTTTGTATTTGCTTTAAATCTTATTACCTTTAGTATTTAAAGAAATAAAAAACAATGCAAAAAAATGTAGTAGTTAGTTAGGTAATATAACATTAATAGCTTATAGCTGCTTTGAACGTTTTGCGCAACATAATCGTTACTTCAGCCTTAAAAGTCTTGTATTTATTTGTATTATGTGTTTTCAAGTAACCAAATAAAATTTCTTCATTACAATACTGAGAATTATTCTAAAAAAATCTTTAATGACTTTTAGAATATAGTATGTTTGATCTTGCTATTATCGTACAATGTTATTTCTTTTTTCCCAAATTGTAATTTTTTGTCAGCAATCTAAGATTCAAGAATATTGACATATTTCAAGAATTTCGCAAAATGGGAATTTTGTTGATCCAACTATACCGTAAACGTTGTTTACCGATTGTTTATTATACTTTTGATGTATTTTTCTTTAAAAACTGATTTCTGTTCACCTTTAAGATATACTGCTGAACAAATGATCTTTTGAGTTACTTATCAAATTCTCAATTGTTGGCATCTGCATACTGTTTTTATTTGGAATTGGGTGCATAGAATCCAGACAATTTTAAATTGTACTTAACGTTTCTTTGCCAGAACCATTAAGTATCTTAATTTGGATACATCCACTGTCTTTTCTCACGTTAATGTTGTCATAAATATACTTTACATTCTAAGTTAAAGTGCAATAATTAATATTAATAAGGCATTTATGCTTCATTAACAACAATTTTTTATGTTACTTAACTGTTGAATTGTGTAATGCTACCTTATTTTCATTTTTAGTCGACTAAATATGATTTTGATAAGTATGATTTGAAGTTTTTTAGGCACAATTAAAATTTCTTTTAATCTTTGTCACCTCATTAAAAAATTTCGGGAAAATTAAGATAAATAGTTTCTTAGAAATATTCAAACAAGAGCTAAGTTGAGTGTGAGAATCGTGTAGAATATGTTTAAATATTATTATTAATAGTTCTTTATTTTTTTAAATAATATCAGCAAAAATATTCTTCTGTATATCTTCAAGTGTAATTATTTTATCATTAGAATGCTATGTCATTAGAATGTAAGCGTGTCGTGGACAGCGTTTTTGAAACTCAATAGTGCAAACATGAGCAAAAATTTTACCAAAAATATCTTTGTTAGTTATGTCATCCAAAATCGACTATACTTTTATGTAGAATAATCTTACTGTGAGATAAGGTATGTTATCAAGCGTCGTTTTTTTAGAGAGGTTTGATTAAATTATTCTAAATCTCTTTCATTCAGGATTGCATGTTACTGTTATGAACAAATCCAGTTCATCATATTTCCTCATAATCAACATTGCATCTAGATAATTTTGTAACATGTATCAAGGTTCTCAAACGTATGTAGATGATGACATGTAAATATTACCAATGCTGTTTTCGTTCTTAAAAATATCAGAAGTTTTGGACGGGCTATTTTATATAGCATTCTACAGACCTTCATAAGATTGCGTTATATATGACTTGTAAGTTTTCCGGAAATTTTCTAGGACACATAACTACGTATAGTATCGTATGGTTAATCATATGTCAGATAAACACTACACAAAATCGTTACCGGCTTCTGCTTATCAAAAACATTGATATCTAATGGTAAAAATTTATGCACTTGTACATATATACGTACAGTATATGATAAAGACAAGTACCTTCTATACACTGTGAACTGTTTATGTAATAAATTATTATTCCTAATCGAATAACTTTTCACTTATCAAACGATTTTTTCTTTTTAAAAGGATCTTTACCATGGTATTAACGTGTTTATACTGCAATTGCATAAAACTTATTCAACTTTTAAAAAAATGTTCTACAAAAAAGTCTGATACCCGATACTTTATGAAACTATAAAAAAATTGATTGTTTTTGATACCTAATATTGACTTAAATTTTGAAAGAAAATCTGATGGCTGAAAATTACAAACGGTGCGATTATAGTGTCAGATTCTGGATTACCTGAAAATTTTAATCTTTATGTGTATCTGAAGGGAATCTCAAACAATACCCATGAAGAAACTTATCTAAATAAATTGTTACATTCTATAGATCAATTGTATATGCCCCTTATTATTTCCGTCCGGTGATTTAGGATGGAGCACTAACTATCCAACAAACTTTTCAAATAAACATATAAATTTGACTCTTTTACAATATCATTCGTATAGATTATATTACCGGTCTAGCTCACAAAATTATAGTCTTTTACTACACACAATAAAACTAACTTAACGATGTTTTATTCATTCTTATATTATTATAGAACATAATAGTCCGAATAATTTAAGAAACAACAAAAAACAATTGAGAATTAAATGTTACGAAGGCTTACTCGATGCAGTAGCTAACATCGCTTATAATATTCCTCAAAAATTTTTAAAAAAAGAGAAATAGTTGTAAATCTTTATATATATTACAATCTACAAATATTGGAAGTCCTACATATATGCACTAGCATTATCAAGATGCAATGGCTATAATGAGAAAGTGTGGTGGACCAAATTTATTTATAACAGTAACTTGTAATCCAAAGTGAAAAAAATTAAAATTGTTTTTAGAAAAATTTCCGAAAAACACAACACCAAATGATGCACCAAGTATAACTGTTAGATTTTTCCATACTAAATTACAATCCATTTTGGATTACATAGTTAAAAAATATTTTCAGTACATTGTTGGCTTCTATTTATACAATCGAATTTCAAAATCATGGTTTACCACATGCTCATATCCTTATAACATTGTATCCTAATCACAAAATAGTAAAACCTAAAGATGGAGATAAAATTATTTCAGCTCAAATAGATACGAATAACAAAAAGCTCGCTAAATAAGTTATTAAAAATATGCTTCATGGCCCTCAAAATAAGCAAAGCCCATATTTAAATAATATTAATAACGCATGTACGAAAAAATTTCCAAAACCTTTTTCTGACTTTACAAATTTTAAAAAGAATGGTTATCCAGAATATAAGAGAGTAAACAATATTTCTGTAAATCATATGTATCAATCTTAGAATAAGGAAAAAATTATGGTTGACAATTTAATTGTTGTACAGTACAACAAATATTTGTTGATAAAATATAAATGAAATATAAATATTGAATATTGTACATGCATAAAGAGCATAAAATATATTTATGACTACATCCATAACCGTAGCGATCGAGCTTTAATTGAATTGAAAAAAATTAATGATTATAAAGAACTTTTAAATAAAATCGAGAAATACATAGATAGAAGATATTTAAATCCAATAGAGGCTGTACGGAGATTACGAAAATTTCCAATTTGTGGTAGAAGTCATAAGGTATTAAGTTTGGCTGTACACATTGAAAACAGACAGAAACTAATTCTTGAAGAAAATATGATTGAAACAACTCTAAAAAATTTACAAACACCACTTACAGCATGGTTTAAAATGAATACAATATATGATTATGCTAGATCAATAAACTACGTAAATATTTCGCAAAACTATACTTTTAATAACCAAATAAAAGTTGGCAAAAAAAAAAAAATGTGATGAACCATAAAGCAATAGGTCAATTTAACATTTTTTCTCCAAAAGACCATGAACGTTTTTTGCTAAAACTAATTTTTAAATAAGTATATAGAGCAAAATCAGTTAATGACTTGAAAACTTAAAACAACATTAGTTACAAGAGTTTCAAATATACTGCTATCGCGATAGGTTTGATAGAAAATTATGGTCAAACTGATGATGTATTAGAAGAAGCCAGAACTGCCATGCTTCCTGTTTAATTAAGACAATTCTTTGCGTGGTTTTCACTTTCAGAAAACGTTCAAGGTGTTAAAATTTTAAAAAAATATAAAAATAATTTTTTAGAAGATTTTCTTCATAAAAAAGAAAATAGAGCTTTACTTTACATTAATAAAATTTTAATATTCGAAGATTATTTTTGTGAATCATTGAACCAACTTATACCAAAAAACATATGATTGGAACAAATTGATAATATTAAAGAAATTTATTCCTGTTAAGAAATGTTTTAGTCACTGTGCAATCAATTGAATCATTACCAAAGAAATATTTTCAAATCTATATGTAACGAAAATCATGGAAATTTTTTTTTAACGGTCTTGGAGGATCCAAAAAAACATTTTTATATAAAACATTAATTCAGTACTTTATTTCTGAAGACAAAAAAATGATATCAATCGATTAGACTGGTATTGCATTGATTTTACTTTTTAAGGGGACAACCAGTCATAGAAATATCCGTTTACCACTGGATTTAAATAACATTGCGAGCTCATTTTTAGAAATATAATCTGAAAAAAAAGATTGAGAAAATTTGAGATAGTAGCTGTAAATTAATATTTTTTCTTTCTTTTGAAATTATTTTGAATTTATGAATAAATTGTTTATTAATGAACATTGAAATCGGGCGAGTTAATTTGGTGATTTAGTTTTAGGTGCATCGGTTTAAATTAAATCAAGTGCAATATTAAGCTCAAGTTTACGGATACGTCCAGAGCCGGATTTAGGTATAGGCTGACTAGGCTGTAGCCTAGAGCGGCACATTTTTAGACGCGGCAAAATTTGGAAGAAATTTTTTTTTGAACTGAAACAATTTTCTAATCATGAAATTTAAAAAATATATCGCACCAGTAAGGTTAAACTTTAAATTTGTTCAAGGTATTTCTGTCTAGTCACTTGTTAGTACGCCAGCTATATACGTATGTAAATTATGTTTGAAAGCTTAGCCTCTCGATGATTTAGAACGTAATTATTTTTTGAAAAATGTTTTCTTGCAAATCTGTGATACAAACGTTCTTGCAATATGGTCTTTAATAAATTGCTTTGAACTATTGCTCCATCAGTGCGGCACTGCATTTATATAGACATTTAAAAAACTAACATTTTTATGAGTAATTAAAATAGTTTTACGCTAATAAAATCAAGTATTATATGGATATTTATATTTATATACATATATATTTGTACATTACATAAAATGCAATACTATTGGTAAGTAAAGTGTTGATAAACAAAGACGTATAGATACGACCCATGTAGTTCATAGGATAATCGAAAAAGCGTCTGCTATCTTGGATTTTTGGGGTACGATCGCACGAGTCAGATAGTAGTCGGATGCTCTGATCAATCCTTTTACTCTGTAGAGCATGTGAATTTCAACGATGCTATTAATAATTTTTCAAAACTCAAATGTAGACGCGAAAAAGTGTGAAATTAATATTAAAAAAAAAAATCATTTTGGTATAAACGTATTTTCGTCAAACCTCTCCAAATTTTTAATGTTAGGTAAGAAAGGGTGGGTTAAGCCATATATATGTACGTATGTATGTACACATAAGTATATCTATGCATATATGGGGCATTTCAGAATAGATGTCCCAGCACGACGTGCGAGCGCCAAAACACTCACTTTTAAGCCCACGATTGCAACCTCATAACGCACTGTAAAAACATAATGAAAACACATAATCGACGTATTTTTTCTCAGCTTTCTGATAAAGTTATTGGTTTTGCTAAAATATGGCTGCTTAACCTAAAAACACACAAATGGTCTTATATCTTAAAAAGGGTATTTACAATATTTTTTTTAATAGTCCCAATCGAAAGATGATATTTTTTTACGTCGGATGTATTGTTTTTTACAGTGTGGTGAAGCGATAGTTTACGAGATATAAAGCAACGAACAGGCGGTGCGCGGCTTAATGTGGTGCTGCGGGGTACCGTGCGGTCCGCCTTGTTTGCTGGCAGAACACACATACTATTTGACTTCATTGTATATTAAAAATAAATGATTTTAAATGTTAAAACTATTTTCCGAACGTAAATTACTTTTTTTTTATTTATATTCATTAATTATACACAGTTTTCTCCCTTTAACTTTTTTTTTTCTCTAAGCAGATAACGGCTTTCTGTTGCAAACATTTCTGTCTTTCTTATTTTCCGTATCTATATCCAACTTCTTCATTTTTGAAAAAATTTTAGTCTGAGTCGGAAGGAAAAATCGTTTCATCAAAAGTCTACCTTCAAGATTGGGTATGAAAGCATGATACTGTAAAGTACCTGGAATTAGCACAGCTTTTGAAAACCTGTCTTTTAATTCTTCTGCAGTTGTATCGTGATCAGATTCAGGGCTTAAAATCACTTGCATTTCTTTGCAATATTTATTTGCCCAATCATACAAATCTTTAGCAGTGAGTATTCGAAAATTGGATTTTTGCAGGCTTGCACTCCTTGCTCCTCGTTTTGAATTGGCCCCAACTACATCGCAAGCTCCTCTGCCATGTGATGTATCATGGAAATGCCACTGTGCAGGAATCTTAAAGTCTTCATAATGATGAAGAAGATTAAACAAATAATTTTTTTTTTGAAATGCTGAGTTGCGCCATCTGATACGTAATAAATTTTTCTGGCTTAAAATGAATTTTCAAATAATTTATAATGTGTTTCTGATATTCGTAAACAGCAGCTGTATCGTAAACTAAATTATCTAAGATAATTGCTAAGCTCTTATGCTTTAGTTCATTTTTCTCTCTGTAATAAATCACAACCGTCAATACTGTGGCCTGATTGTTGTTCCAATGAAATGATTGCGCTGCATTTTGAACGACAAAAGCATAGTTTTCCGCAAAATCAAAACAAACTATAAATTTTTGATCCAAAAGAGTTTCTTTCAGATTTTTTATGAAAGCTGCTTGCTTAGAGGCAATAAAATCATGGGTTTTTAATTTAATTACTTTATCAGCCGATATATCCAAGTACTCATGAGTGTTCATAGTTCGGCTAGCTATTGTATATCGGTCAGTTTGCATCCATGTGTCAAATTTCACCTCATAAATATTGTTATAATCGAATGCCTAAAGTAAAAATGCCCTTAGCAGCCTTGTATTTGGACAATTTAAACAATCGCCTGAAAAACTCGAATCCATTGCTGTAACACAAACAATTACACGAATACCGTCGTGATAATTTTTTAACGACAATCGCGATTCATTTGTCAACATTTCAATATCGATTCCATGCAACATTAATTTTACATTTTCGTGATAAACACACACGCAAACTACGTGTAGACCGCTACTTCCGGCGAAGACGCAATAAAATGGTCGTAGCTGAGTGAATTTTGTCAAACCGATTTTTATAGCCTCATTTTCAGATTTAAATAGAGCATAACATTCGTTCAAATAACATAACAAAAGTCTCTTCTGCATGTGAACTCGCTTACCATCAACTTGTTTCACAGATAACAATATAATTTTTTTTAAAAAGAAGAATAGACACATTATTTGTAATAAAACTTAATACGTAGTTGCAATTTAACATTTTAAACTGATTCATGCACCAAAATAAACAGAATTTATAATTTACGTTCAGACTAGACTTTGGTAACAACCTCTCTTTTTGTCGACTAATCATTCACGAATAAACTTTCACCTTTCGTAGCTAAACTAGTTTTGTATGTTAAAATGCAATTATACCATGCAGGCTTGTAACAATTTGAGAGTCTACTTTCCCTTTTAAAAATAAATTATATTAGAATATGTTTATTGTTATTATGAATTGAATCGCCCGCCCAAAATTTGGCTGGCAGTCTCCAGACTTTAAGACGTCCATGTAAAGGCAACTTTTTGTATGTGCTCCACGAGCGAGTGAGCGAGACCAGCTGCGCGGTACCACGCACCGCTTGTTCGTCGCTTTATATGTCGTAAACTATCGCTTCACCACACTGTAAAAAACAATACATCCGACGTAAAAAAATCTCATCTTTCGATTAGGGCTATTTAAAAAAATATTAAATATACCTTTTTTGAGATATGAGACGTTTTGTGTTTTTTTTTGGTTAAGCAGCCATTTTTTTGCCAAACTAATATTTGTATCAGAAAGCTGAGAAAAAAATACGTCGATTATGTATTTTTATTATTTTTTCACAATGCATTATGAGGTTGCAATCGTGGGCTAAAAAGTGAGTGTTTTGGCACTCGCGCGCCGCGCTGGGATATCTATCCTAAAATGCCCCATATGTGTGCGTGTGTATCAGTGTATGTATATATGTATGTGTATGTATGTTTAGAGGTGGCAGGAGAAAATTATCCTAGTGCGGCAAAAACATAGATCCACCTCTGCGGGTACCCTATCTATTATCTGTTTTATCAGCGGTATTACTGTTGGTCACGTTTATTATTTTCTGCCGCAGTAGAACAAAGCTGATTATATTTGGACGTATTAGTAAAACATTTTATTAAAACACATTTTTCTGTCAGACAAATATAGAGCTTGCTTGCCCTAAAATCTAATTAGCTTTATCCGTTGTCAAAACCATGTACTACCCAGCAAACCGTGTCTATTCATATGATGATCAAAAGTATAATACACCTATATAGTAAGTATAACACACAAACAAATAGTGCTAATGATGTTTTTTATGAACATAACTTTGTTTGCGATTGAGACTCATTAGCCAATTCTATTTTATATATAGTTTGCTAGACTACAACATAATCATGGTCTGAACATGCCTGGTTTTCTTTCCACCAAGTCCATGAGTCGGTTGCTCTGTCCGATTCCGGTAATAATGTGTGATTATCCTATGTATGTTATCCTGAATCCCAATGGACTACTCTGTTTACGTTCTGAATGGCATTCATTGACAAACAGTGTGTGCGTAAGAGTCTATTTGGTTATTTGGTTGATGGTGCTTTGGTTATTATTATATTTAATTCCGTATTGAGGTAGAGTGTACGGGTCTTCTAGTATCCGTTTCATCAGTGGTACCGAAAAGTTAATATTTTGCATGATCCTACGTAAGATCACACGTAAGCCCAAACGTAAGTTCTTACGTTCAAACTTTAATCAAAGCATTAAAAATTCGAAATAAATCTTTTGTTTATAATTTAATGAAGCGAACGGTCATGTTCAACGTAAGTAGCAAAAGAATTTAAAAAAAAACCGTACTGATGGGTCTTGAACCCGGTAATAGAAGGATTACCAGTCAAGTACTTTCCCTACTGGGCCAGAGTGGATCCGATGCAAGTAAGGGAATTTTTGTCTTTATAAAGTGTTTCACATCAGAGTTCACGTTAACCTAAGAAGTTTTTTTTTAAAGTCCGAAAGTATTTATTATTGTGATAGTACTATACTACTAATAAAC
>JAPYYV010004669.1:0-18195 GCA_030522625.1 Copidosoma aretas
TTCGGCGGGTCCCCCCCCCCCCCCCTTCTTCGAAGCAAAGGGGCGTCTCGGGGAGTACGCTCGCGGGTGAGGAGCGCGCGGAGCGATTCATCGGCGCGATGACGCGAGCCCGGCCGATCTCGAGGGCTCTCCCTCCCCGTCGTGGCTGCCTGCCCATATTACCATCGGTGACGCGGAGGAGGGTTCGAGCCGCCGGCCGGTGAAATGGCGCGCGTCGGCGGCTTCAGCCGTACCCCGGGTTGGATGGTGTTCGTTTTTCTTGTCCGTCCCGCGGCGAGTCGGGGCGAAATGTCTGGGAGGCTTTTTTTGCGTGAGCACGGAAATAATGCGGGCGATGCTTTTCGTTCGAAAGTCGGGAAAAAGACTCGGGGAACCGTGCGGGGTTCGGAAACGGCCGTATCGCGCGGATCGAACGGCTGCGTACCTGCGAAGCGGGAGAAAAAAGTCTTCGAGTAGCACGGGAAGAGGCATTGGGAAGGCTGTTTTGGATCCCCGAGGCCGCAAGTTCGGGTGACCTTCATGTACCAAGCGAAGGCTTTCGAGGCGGAACGACCTTGCATTCATCGTCCGAGCCTTTTGGAAAATCGTCTCGTCGATCGCGACACGGGAAGGGGGGCATGCAAGCGGCGTTGGAGCCATCCGCAACCATCGAGCGACCTCGAAGACTGCAAGAGTCGTTCGTGGTCTTTCAACGGACCGTCCCGTCGACCGGGAAGAAAATCGGAGCCCCCGTCCGATCGATCGAAATTGGCGAGAGAGAGATCGGGGACCGAGCCGCTTGTCCGCCGAATTTCCCGCTCGCGCGGCCTCGTCGCTGCGAATAATTCGGTACAATGATGGTCCCCCGATCGCCTCCCTCTCTTTTGTCGCTCCCCGCGCGCGGCTGTACACGTTCCGCGGTGGGCGAGACGCGCGAGGCGCGGTACCACGGCGAAGCGGAAGGGGGGGGGGGGCGCAACGACGATCGGGCGGGCTCGGTTTATGGAGCCGGGTAATCGGTAAGCGATTGGCTTGCAGCGTATCGACTCGAGAGTCGTGAAAGTGGTCCCTGCGGAGGTGGGGGGGGGGGGCATCGTTAAAGAGCGATTCGAGGGGGCGAGGGGAGGAAAAAATTGAGGAGAACTCGGGCTGGCAGGTGGGCGCGAGCGATGGTTTTCCGCGGGGTCAGGGGATCTTTTCATCTCGTCGGGGTGAAGAATCGGAATTGGGGTTGATTTCGAGCAGTGGCGTTGCAGTCAACATCGTATTTCAGCGATGGAGATTGACGGTTTGCGCATCGTTGATGGAATTATCGTTTGAAGCTCTTGCGAATAATGCTCAAAGACTGGCCCCTGATTTGAACAGAATGTATAAAACGTGACTGGCGGTGATCACGCGAACGTGGATTGAGCGTGGGCGTTAAAAGGATGGAAAAAATGATCAAAGTTTTCTCATACATTATCGATACGAGTATAATGATGAATGAGTAAATCGATCTGGTTGGAGGAAAAAGTTGCCTACGATCTTTATTTTTCGACGATATTTCGGTCAAGAGCTGACAAAACTGCGGTAATAAGGGATTAAGAACATTCTCGTTGAAAAGCCACAAGTGCATTTTTTCGTACGCATTGAATTGAAAATAGTTGACTCCACATCATAATTATTATTGTACTGCTTACCCGAAAAATTTAAAGTTGTAAATACCACATAAAAGAACGCACGAAGCGTTCCCCGGACGTCTGGTATTGAAAATTAACTAAAAATTGTCTTGCGCCTATCTTCGAACAAACGTACCGAAATCTGTGTGATGCAATTTCTTAAACTTGTTCCGTTCGAACATTGTCAGCACGTATGAAACACAAAAACAAACGGTTAAACCCTACGACCCTGCAAGCCCAGTTCCGTCCCCAAAAACGAAACAAACTCGACTCGACTCAAAAAACGGCCCCGCGTATCTGTACACACACACGCACAATCACCGAAATCGCCGAGGAAGCCCCCCCCCCCCCCCCCCCCCCCCCCCCCCCCCCCCCCGCCCCCCCGGGCCCCCCCCCCCGCCCCCGGGGGGGGGGACCCCCACCCCCCCCCCCCGCGGCGCCCCTTAAAAAAAAAAGACGATCGATTATGACGTCGGCCCTCAGCGGCAGCCTCCGCTCGGCTGGTGTCTCCCTCGCAGGGAGTTTCGCGGGGCAGGGGGGGTCGAAGGAGCCGCGCCGTTGAGAAAGTACGGGTCGACCGTGGGCGCGAGATTTACGGGCGGGGTGCGTTTTCGGGCTGTGCGCGCGGGGATCGTTGGAGAGGACGGGCGAACGGGGTTGGATCGAGGAAAGTTTTTTTTTCGCGGGCGCGTTGTTTGGGCTTGCGATATCTGACGCGAGCGCCGGGGGTTGTGAGAGTGCTTTGGCTGGTTTCGGTGGGACCAGGCGGTGGGGTTTAGCCAAGGGCGTGTTTGCAGAATTAAGTATGGCTCATTGGGTTTCGCGGTCGGCAGGGGGTGCCATCGAGCTGGCTCTTATGACGGAGGGCAATGACACTCCGAGCCCATCGTTGGTTAAGATTCATCAACCTTCTTGTTTGGATGGATTTGAAGAGAAGAAGCTTTTTTCACCTTTTATAGTGTTTTCTTTGCAATTCAACATATAATTCCGAATCGGGGCAAAAAGCGCTATTTTGGGAGATTTCAATGGGCAATTATTTCTCTCGTAAATTCGGAAAGACTTGTGTCGGACAATCGAACAAAGAACTTTTCAAATTATTCTCAATTCATGTTTTTTGTACACAAAATAGAACAGTAATAAAACGCTCTAAAGTTTGAAAAAAAACGCACACCTTTCTAAAGTAACGCTTTTTTCCAACAGGGCAACGATTATTTCGAACGGATAGTCAATCATGCGATTCAATAAAAAAATTGAATCGCAAATGGTACAAGTACTTTTTTACGAGGAATCACATTGACGAGCGGCTGACCTGACATCGAGTGTACTACTGAACTGTGTAATAGTTGTACGATGACGTGCGCTATTTATTTAAAAAATACCTACTGTACAGGTGACAGGAGCACACAAAACATAAAAAGACCTTTGAAAAATCTGACAGAACCATCTTTGAAAATCAGTCACGAATAACGTACTATTGCGAGGAATCGCGTCAACGGACGCCTGACCTAACGCTGAGTTTACTACTGAACCGTGTAATTTTACAATTATTTCACTGTTTGTTTGAAAATTATCTATTGTGAAGGTAACGTAGTCTTCTGATTGAAAATGAATCTTTAAAAAATCTGACGAAACCATCTCCAAGGATAAATTTAAAAAACAAAAAGATCTCAAACAATCAAATACAAAAAAAATTTCCACGGCAGGTACAGAGTCGAGCAAGCAGAAGATACAGCGACGACTGGATCTGTGAGCCGAAGGTTGGCGTGCGCAGAAGCGAGCGGACCGTCGGATGGGTACGCGCTCGCGGAAGAAGGGGAGTCACAGGCAAGCGAACGGAGGAGGGGCTGGCCGAAAAGGGACAGCGCCCGCCGCAGCCACCGAATGCATGGCGCCGAGGAGAATTTTCGGACCCTCGAGCGATAACGCGCGAATGGACGTGCGTGGGTATGAGTGTCGGTTTGCGTGTTTGTAGGCAGGGTGGTTGAAGAACAGGATAAGGAGGATTCTTTTTTCATCAAGTTGACTACGAGAGTCAGATAATTGTGTTGTTTCGTGTTGGATGATGATAATACGCGTTCACTGAAATCTATATATGTGTACGAAGCCCGCAGTTAAACAGTCTATTTTCCGTAGAATGCATCACGATAATGTCGATAAGAATGTTTTAAACAAACACATTGATGGTTCGCCACTTGTTTCACCATCTCCATCGAATCAAAAAAGTTCAAACGAAAAAAATCAATGCAGAAATACTGTAGAGAGCCGAAAATTTGTATCGCAGATTAAATCTGTGACATAACGCGCTACGATAACTATTTTTATGTTAAACATTGTACGTTTTTTCATAGAAATGGCAAATTATTTATTCAATGAGCTTTCAAAGGAAGATAAACATGTTCATCTGTGTTATATGACTGAATCTTGTTTTTAATTACGATGATGTAAGACAAGGATACGGAACATATTTCAAAAAATCTCACATCCACAAATAAGTTGCTTCGCTATAGCTTGAACTTCAAATAATCAGGGAGAGAGAAAAACTTCGCGAAAACTTCCGGAAACGATCAACATTGAACAAAGTCTATTCCAAAAAAGAGACACGAGCTGGAAATAGGTGTGATTCCCAACAAACCTCCCCCCCGAACTTGAAAATCCCCCAACAGCCCACCAGCACCCCCTGTACTCCAGCCACTCCCTCCCGTCCTCCCCGCGAACAATCCAATACAACCCCGGAACGGCCAGCGCCAAAATATGCATTCGAAGACGCTCTCGCGCGGTGATTGCACCCGATCCCGCGAACGAGGAGTCCACAGACACACACGCCCCCGATGACACCGGGGTATTGTATATTCATGGTTTCTTATCCCCACTCCCCTCCCCCTTGGCCCATCTCGCCCGCCCCGGCCCACCGCGGCGGCAGCTGCATGAATCCATAATGCATGAAGCTCCCGCGCGAGCTCCCCGTCTTATCCCTCGGTCCTGGGATACGCGCGCCAGCCGCTGGTTTCGCGAGAGCGGGTGTATACATCGCCGGGCCGCTGTATTCATGCAGCCCCTGCGCGCGGCGTGCTCGGCCTTTGTTTTTAATATCGCCGAGGGTGGACGGGGAAGATTATGCCGGC
The DNA here is from genome assembly GCA_030522625.1 of Copidosoma aretas. NCBI lineage: Eukaryota > Metazoa > Arthropoda > Insecta > Hymenoptera > Encyrtidae > Copidosoma > Copidosoma aretas. The sequence continues at coordinate 4,760 of JAPYYV010004669.1, forward strand.
TGCTTATTTCGAGCTGAGCCCCCTCCCCGGGGACGTAAGTTTTTTGCGAATCGAGGGCGGTCCGCGGCGAAAAAAGGATTCGGAGTCGCAGTTCGGGAGGGGGAATGTTAATTTTTCGGGCCAGCCGGGCGACGGGGACCGTGGGTGCTTTTTTCCCGGGTGTGACTGAGCAAAGTGTCGAAGTGGTTTTGTAGTTTGATGCCCGCAGTGTGTACGCAGGGGTTGAGGACGGAGTTTTGAGTGGCTTGGATTTGTTGCGAGGGCTACGTGCGAACACTGTTGGGGTTTAAGATTATGCGAAGTCAAGAAATGGGATTTGTAAAGATTTAGATTTGAATGAAATTAACATCTACCTTTAAAAGTTTGGTTTGGGACTTTGTCAAGTCCGCACGATTGTCCAACGACTTGTTAGCATGTACTTATATCACTATTCTAACAATACATACTTTGTAAAGGGCATCAGCCCGTTGATTTCTTAAATAAATAAACATTTATCAAACGTGAATTTCAATGGTTCACGAATTTTTTTTTCGTGTTGATTATTTTTTTTATTTTTCATAAAATGATCGAATTGGATTACTGGATATTGGATAAAACACTTGGATTTACAGTGTGCTATCTCGATTTCTGTGCATTATCCCAGATCATGTGCAGCAATTTGTCTTTCGAAAAATGAAAAGCAACATTGAAACAGGGATTTTACAACAACATAATTTTTAAATCATGAGGTTGAAAATGAAGATAACTGCCAAGACCTTGAACACGCACCTCGTTCCTAAATTTCTACGATATCACAGTCAGGCACCACGTCGTTTAAAAGTATTTTAAAAAATGTACGTGCAATATGCGCATCGAGCAAAACCTAAGTGACATGAAAACCGATACTTACTCCAAAGTTTAATCGGATATCCGTTTCGTCGAGCAAACGAGCCAGCGGAACAGCAACCACTGCAAATAACTTCCTTCCCTCCCCGCCACCACTCCCACGTAACTCGATACAACCAAACTCACGTGCTATGCACCGCAGCGCGTAAGCGGCCCTGTCAGTATTTCCTTCCGAATTTCCAAAATACCCCTATAACGCATAATACATACTTGTACCGATGAAATCATCCCCCTACCCCCGGTACATGCTCCACCATCCCCGTCCGACATTTGTCCACACGTCGCCTCTTCTGGAAAACGCTGACTCTGACGCAGACAGATCGGCCATTAGGGCTCGCGTTCCGACGAGACGGATAGAGTTACGCCACGGATTTTCCCGGACGCGTATCAATTTGTAGCCATTAGCCCCCCGCTGAACAAACGAAGGTACGCATCTGTACCCTTGGGATGTTGTTTGTTCTTCTCCTTTTGGATACTTCATATTATTATACTGTTTTCGCTTCAGTTTCTCGATTTTCGAACGTTTTCACTCGATGAGTTTGTTCGAGTCCCAAAATGTAATTTAGGTTTTTTCCTAAAAACAAAAACCGAAGAAGATAGGATTCATCAAAATTCGGAGTCAAAGCCACTTCGTTAAAAAAGATTATTGATAAAACTCATAACACACTTTTGACGTCACTTCGTTGCTCTTACTTGAGCAATCTTATATGTAAAATAAAACAAAATATATGTCTCAGATTTTTCGACTATCTACCTGAAGGACCTAATTGAATTCAAATAATTTTTTTTGCCTTTCTTCCCTATTCGTTTTGATTCAGAAAATAGGCTGCGGGCGCGGATTTCCGGAGGAGAGTGGCGCAAGGACGAAGTAAGCGATTAATTGAGTAAAAAATCAGAGAACGATAGCGAAAAAGGGCCTTAGGCACTCTGCTGTCTTTCCCGTTTCTTTCTCCGACGGAACGAAAAGCTAATCCACGCCGTCAGTTCCGGACGCTTGACGTGAGCGGCCCCTCTTTGCTTGTCAGGATCATGCTTGCGCTTCTTAAATCGTACTTATATATATACTTGGGGGTGGAAGAAGGAAGAAAGGATAAGGTCGAGGAGAAGAGGATTTTCTTCCGGTTAACTTTCGTCTTTGCGATGGATTCTTCTGATTTTTTTTTAATGTACTATAGTTTTAGTCTTACATCATATTGTTTGATGAAATAATACTATAATCAACTTTGGATACTTGATAAAGTGTTTTAGATGTAATTTCTACCATATGATACTCGTGGAGTTGTACAGAGTATTCACTTTTTAATGAAAACAGTATTTAGTTTCAGTTATTTAATACTTCAATACTTAATTAGAAACCACTTATTAACAAAGAAAGAGATTTAAAACGTTTGATGTATTCTAACCAACCCATGAAATAATTTTAAAAATTAATAATTGAATTTTCTTATTAAAAATAATATTATACGCTCAGATTTTAAAAATTAAAGTGGTATACTATGATTTCTGAAATGTATAATAAAATAGCATGGATACGTTAGTATACGTTTAATATACGTGCACCTAGTGGCTAGTTTTATGATTGTGACTGTTAAAAGTTGGACAAAAATCATGTACAATAATCAAACTTTTTATATTGTAGAACTTGTATGACTTATTACCTTTTTATTAAAATATTCATGATATTCTTTGTATTACATGTTTAAAAAAATATTCAAATAAAACACAGTTTTTCCCATACATACCTATATTAGAAGCTATGATTTTAACATTCAATATCTCGAAACAGTGCCACATGTAAGTCCAAAATTTGTAGGACTGATAATAATCTTAACAATTAAAATTTTTTTTTTTTCTACATCCGAGAAATTTCCATTTTCGAAAATAATATTAACCAGTTTTTTCCATGAATTTGTAAATAGGCAGTCATAAATCTCTTAAAAAAATTTTTACAATTTGCAAACGAAACATAATTTTAAGATGGATAGTAATTGACTAGTCTTGTTTACTGAAAAACATTTTGTAAGGCAGTATGATTTATAGAAAAACTATTAATACTTTAGACATTGAATTATCTTCAGCTTTTTAAAAAGAATTATGTAGTAATTCTTTATGACCAGGTATTCTTAAATTCAAGGTATTCAAAGTGTTTCAAGACTCGGAAAAGTTTCAAAGTCTCCTAAAGTAATTCAATCTTTGATGACAGCAAAAGGCATTCAGAGTTTTTAAAAACTTCAGAAGGCAGTTAGCTTGGGACTCTACAGACACACAGGATTTTACAATTATTAGAAGACAATTAAGGCGTTTGAAGTTTTTATAAACTCCGAAAGTTATTTAGTCTTTAGAGACTGTCTCTAAAATACAAAGTTTTTAGAGACACTGAGAGTCAGTCACTGTGTTCAAAAACTCTTAAAGGGGGACGTTAAAGACCATAAAAGACAGTTACGGTCGCGAAAGACTGCAATAGATATCAAAAACTTGCCTTAAAATCTTAACACTTATGTTGTTCAATTTTTTTAGAGACAATCGATGCTCTTAAAGACGTCAAGAACTCCAGAACACTCTTAAACAGAGATATTGTCTTCAAAAGAGAGTCACAGTTTTATAAAGACTCCTGAGTCATTCAGAGACTTTAAATACCAAATAGATACTAAAAATCTCATGAGTCTTTGAAGACTGTAAGGACACAACAAATATTCTTACGTTTCAAAGACATAGGGCGTTTACAGTTTTTGGAGACTATGTAATTCACTAATAATAAATGACTCCAAGACAGTCTTCGAAGACTAAAAGGTGCCAAAAACAATTTTAAGTCTTGAGAGATTCAAAAGACACAAAAGTTGTTCAAATGCATAAAAGACAAAACAAGGAATTTAAAGTTTTTAAAAGATTCAAAAGTCTCAGTATTTCAAAGACTCTGAAATACAGAGACATTAGAGATACTTGAAATCAGTGATAGTATTAAAAGACTGTTCAAAAAGATGTTTCGAGATTCCAAAATACAGTCAAGTCATTATAGATTACAATAGTCACTATACTAAAGATGCCCAAATGCTTTAAAGGCGAACACAGCATTCGAAGTCGTTAAAGAGTTTAAAGGTAGACAGAGTCTTAAAAAATTCCAAAGCACAGTCACAGTATTTAAAGACTCTAACAAGTCGAAGACTTTGAAGATCTACAAGACACTGAAAATATTTTAAGCCTGTAGACTCTGTAGACACAAAATAAATTTAGAGGTTTGAGAGGCACACAAAGCGTTTAAAGTCTTGAAAGACCATGAAAATCGTAAGTCGTTAAGTTTCCACAAAGTTGGAATCTTCATAGGCTAAAACATACCAAAATATTTTCAAGTTTTTCGAGACTCCATAAACTTAAAAAATGTTATTACTGTAATAACAATCGAGGTATTTTAAGTTTTTATAACTTTTAAAGTCATTTAATCATTGAATACTCTAAAAGACGCTTTTTAGAAAAACTTCAAATCAGTTACATCCTTTAAAGACTCTTAAAAAAGGTAGTTTACTACCATTAATGACAGAGTTTTTAAATACGACAATAGACATTAAAAACCTTTAACAGTTAAACTCTAAATACTAAAGATGTTCAAATCACTGACTCCTATTAGAGTTAGAAACTTTGAAGACTCAAATGGTACCGACAATTCTAATAATTCTTTAGAGTCCAAAGATACAACATAAGTTCAAACGTCTTGAAGACTTAAAAGCGTTTCAAGTTTTTGGAGACTACAAAATTATTAGTCCTTAATGACTCGAAAAAAGTCAGAGTCTTCAAAGACTAAGAGGTACCAAAAAAAATTCGAGTCTTTAGTGATTCAAACAACACAATAAATGTTAAAATACATTGAAGACAAAACAATGCGTTTAAAGTTTGAAAACAACGTATTTAGCTTTTAGAGATTCAAAAATACAGAGTCTTTATGAGACATTAAAAGCCAGTACGGTCTTTTATGACCCTTGCAACAGATATTTCAAGAGTCCAAAAGACAGCCAGAGTCATTATAGACAATAGACATTAGGAACATTGAGGCTTAAGACTCTGAATACTAAAGGCGATTCAATATTACAAAACGTTTTAAGGCATTGAGAAATCGAAAAAAGTAATAGAAGTCTTTAGAGACTCCAACGACTCTCTTGTACTTTAAAGACCTTAAAGATACCAAAATTTTTTTTTAGACTTTAGAGACTAAAAACACGAAATAAGTTCAAACGTTTTGAGGATGCCGAGGGCGTTCTCAGTTCCTGGAGATTATAATATTGTTGGAAAAAAATTATTTTTGTTAGTCTTTATTGACTCTACAACAGTCAGAGTCTTTAAAGACTACGGAGTACCAAAAATAGTTCAAGTCTTTAGAGATCCAGTAGGTACAAAAGAGTTCCAAATACATTGTAGATAAACAATGGGCCAAAAGATTAAAAATTCCAAAGTTTAGTTTTTAGAGACTTGAAAAGACAGAGTCTTTAGAGACACAAAACGTCAGTACAGTCTCTTTGAACCCCTGCAAAGAATATTTCAAGAATCCAAAAGATAGCCGGAGTCATTGTGGACTACTATAGACATTAAAAACTTTGAGTCTTTAGATTCTGAATACTAAAGGCGATTCAGTATTACAATAAAACACGTTTTAAGGCATTATGCAATCGAAAAAAGTAATAGTAGTCTTCAGAGACCCTAATGACCGTCTTGGACCCTTAAGAGACCGAAAATGCACAACAAAATTTTATGAGCCTCTAGAGACTAAAAATATGAAATAAGTTCAAACGTTTTGAGAATGCCAAAAGCATTCTTAGTTTCTGCAGAATATAAGATTGTTGGAAACGAATTATTGTTGTTAGTCTTTATTGACTCTACAACAATCAGAGTCTTTAAAGACTAAGGAGTCCCAAGAAAGAATTCAAGTCTCTAGAGATTCGATGGATAGAATAGAGTTCCAAATACATTGAAGACAAATAATGCGTTTAAAGATTAAAAGATCCAAAATTTAGTTCTTAGAGACTTGGAAAGACAGAGTCTTTAGAGACACAAAACGTCAGTATAGGCTTTTTGAAGCCCTGCAACAAATATTTTCAGATTCCAAAAGACAGCCGGAGTCATTATAGACTACAATAGACAATACAAAATTTGAGTCTTTAGACTCTGAATACTAAAGGCGATTTAATATTTCATCACAAAACGTATTAAGGCATTGAGAAATCGAAAAAAGTAATAGTAGTCTTTGGGTACTCCAACGACAATTTTGAACTATAAAGACATTAAAGGTACAAAATTTTTTTTGAGTCTTTAGAGACTCTAAAGACATGAAATATGTTCAAACATTACAAGGATGCCAAGGGCGTTCTTAGTTTCTAGAAACTATAAAATTGTTGGTATTTAATCATTGTTGTTAGTCTTTGTTGACTCCGAAACAGTCAGATTCTTTAAAGACCAAGAAGTACCAAAAAGAGTTCAAGACTTAAGAGATTCAATAGATACAATAGAGTCTTAATATATTGAAGACAAACAATTTGTTTAAAGATTAAAAATTCCACAATTTAGTGTTTAGAGACTTGAAATGGTAGAGTCTTTAGAGACACAAAATGTCAGTACAGTCTTACATTTCAAAACGTGTTAAGGCATTAAGAAATCGAAAAAAGTAATAGAAGTCTTTAGAGACTTCAACGACACTCTTGAAATTTAAAGACTTAAAAGGTACCAAACATTCTTTTGCGTCTTTATAGACTCTAAAGCCACAAGATAAAATCAATTGATTTAAAGACGTTAGGGGCGTTTCAAGTTTTTGGATACTACAAAATTATTAGTCTTTAATTTTTGTTATTAGACTTTATTGACTCCAAAACAGTCAGAGTCTTTTGAGACTAAATAATACCAAAAAGAGTTTAAGTCCTTAGAGATTCAATAGATATAATAGAGTTTTATATACATTGAAGACAAACAATGCATTTGAAGATTAAAAATCCCAGAATTTAGTTTTTAGAGACTTGTAAAGACAGAGTTTTTAGAGACATTAAATGTCAGTACAGTCTTTTAAAACCCCTGCAACAGATATTTCAAACTTCCAAAAGGCAGCCGGAGTCATTATAGACTTCAATAGACGTTTAAAATTTTGAGTCTGGAGACTCTGAATACTAAAGGTGATTCAATGCTACATTACAAAACGTTTTAACGCTTTAAATGCTCTCAAAATTAATAATAGTCCTTGGAGTCTTCGACGACAGTTGTAGACTTTAGAGGCTTAAAAGGTACTAAAATTATTTTGAGTCTGTAGAGAGTCTAAAGACACAAAAGGTGTTCTGTCTTCAGAAACAATAAAATTATCTGTCTTTAATGAGTTCGAGTCAGTTAGAGTCTTCAAATATTAAAGGGTACCAAAGCGAGTTGTAGTCATTAGAGATTAAAAAGGTACTATAGAGATTCGAATACATTAGAGTCAAACAATGCGTTTAAAATTTAACATCAAAAAATTATGTAGCTTCCGGAGACTCAAAAATATTGAGTCATTAAGACACTCAAAGGCAGTACAGTACAGTACATTACAGTACAGTCTTTTAAACCCCTGTAACGGAAATTGTACGCATCCAAAAGACAGTGAGAGTCATTGATGACTATAAAAGATATCAAAAACTTTGAGTCTTTAGGCTCTGAATACTGAAACAGATTCAATTTAATGTTGCAAAACGATTGAAGTCGTGAAGGACAATTAAAAATAAATAATAGTCTTTGGAGACTCATAAGACAGAGACTTTAAAGACCTGGAAGGTACCATAAAACATTTTAAGTCTTTAGAGAGTCTACAGACACGAAATGGGTTTGGATGTTTCAAAGACACAAGGGCATTTTATGTTTTAGTTTTTAAAGACCTTAAAGACTTAAAAGATGATTGAAGTATTTATGACATTCAAGGTGTTTGAAGTTTTGAAAGACCCGAAGTTGTTCAGTTTTAGAGGACTCTAAAAGATAAAACTACAGGAGACTAATAAAGTTATTTCTCAGAGTTTTTTAAAAGTACAATGTGTTCGAGGTCCATCAAGCCTTCGAACCCAGTAGTCTTCAGGGACTCCAAATAGTTGAAGTTTTTGAAGGCCCAAAACTCTTCCAACTTTCAAGACATTTAGAGACTTCAAAAACCATAAATCTTTTAAGAGTTTTAAAGACTTTCAAGATAGAAAAGGTGTTCACAGTTTCACAGTATGTAAAGACTCCAAAGTAGCATGGCCAACTTTCTATCAGGGAAATAATAACTAAATACGTCTATACGTGCTGAAAAAAAAAAAAAATAATAAAAAATCGAATCGCCAGACTCACAACCAAAGTTCATTGAATAGCACATTGTATATATACTTGTGGAAAATCATCCACGGCTTTGGTTGAGTGCAACAATCCTCATCTATGATTCTCATTCTTGCAACATAATACATATCATGTGGTAATCACTTAAGAATATTTAAGGAGAAATCTACTTTTGCAATGTATGGTAAATATTACAGAACAAACGACGCTCTCAAGAGACACAAATGTATTAACAGAGGAACTCTGTCCTCCAGTTGCATTTTATGCATCTAAAGTAGAAAATGAAGAAATTTACAGAGTAATTAATTTTCATCAATTCCACATCTCTATATACATTCAGTTAAATCACGACAGAGTTATTCATTATAGTTAATAGTTATTCAAAGTATTCAAAATATTTAAATGGATATTAATTTTTTTTTTTAAGTTATCCTAATTTTTTTTTCTATTTAAATAAAATAAAATCCTGTTTTCAATCCTATAAACTTATTATCATCAAAAAATGTATTCAAGGGGCATTCTTTCATTGGTTGAACAAAGCTTATTGCCTACTATAATGCAAGAACATAAAAAACCAGCGCAAAGAAAAAAGTTAGCCGAAGCACTGGAAGGACATCTATATCCTCCTCGACCTTATTTTTTCTCTTTCTCCGCCCCTTAGTATTTGAATTAAGAGGCGCGAGCATGATCCTGACAAGAGAAGAGGGGCTGCTTCCGTCAAACGTCCGGACCTGACGGCACGGATTAGCTTTTCGTTAAGTCGGAGAAAGAAACGGGAAAGACAGTATAATGCCCGAGGCCCTTCTTTCGCTCTCATTCGTTGATTTTACATAATTAATCTACGCTGTTCGGGAAATTCGACTTGATAGATCATCCGTTCTTTCTGTTTTTTTGATGGTCTTTTAGAAAACGGAAATTCAACGAGTCCTTCATGCATAGCAGCTACAATATATTTTTTTTAATTATAAATCAATGTCATGTTTCGTTTGAACTTAATTGGTAACTTTTGAACGCATAATTTTTCAATGATATTTCAAATATTTCATATAACCCAGTCAAATATTGTATCGTCAAATATCAACTAGTGTCGATTGAAATTTATATAATGTTTAACCAATGGTAGTTTAAAAAAATTATCATCTTGTAGTATTGATGTAGGAAATAATTACGGGTATTGAACAATAATACTCTAACAGTCCATGCACAATCGTTTTTACAATGTATGTTAAGAGTCCATTATAAAATTTATTCAACTATATACCCTTCACCTTACACGCATCCGTGTTTTATATCAACCAATCATCATACGTGATGTTAGTTATGTCAACCGATTGGAACAATTAGATTTCCGTTTTACTAACTATTAGAATTTGTTTCCCTACAGAAAATTAAAATACTTCAAAATTAGTAAACAGTTTTAACTATCCAAAAAATTAGCCTGGGCTTATATTCAAACTTCGTTCTTAAGTAGAAAAAAATTCCATCATAATTACGAGTTAATTAAAAGAGTCAGAAGATTCAAAGAGAAAAGAAGATAACCATCAACCCGCCAAACTCGCCGAAGTTGAAATTGGAAAGCGATAGTCTTAAGTATAATATCATCAACCCGACAAGTATGCGGGTCTGCTCACCGTCGCGCGCTAATTACGTTAATTAACTGGTCCCACTCTTCCATACGCGTTGACTCTACTTTTCATCTCCTTTGTGTACGTAAACTCCTTGTATTAAGGTCAACGGTGATCATACTCTGGCAAACTCTAAAGTAAATTTCCAGAAAATAATCATGGGACGGTACGAGTATCTTCAAACCGCATTGAACTCGGTATACTCTGTAAACTTCACAAAAATCCAAATCACGGAAATTTTCGGCAAAATCAATTCTCGCTCAAGGAAAACTCGAAAACGTTCCACACAGAACGTAATACTTTTTTGTGAATCAAAACCTCCTCAGAGCCTTCTTGGTCGAAATTCAATCTGGAGCGCGAAAAAAAAGACGAATAACTTCATTCCCAAACACGAGAGCGCATTAGAAGGACGGAAGATAGAGACGACGCTTCCCCCCCCCCCCCCCCCCCCTCCTTCCCTATACTGTCCTGGAAATCGAGATTTGACATCCGGCACCAGCTGACGCCAGGACGCCGGGAGTAAGCGTCGCCGGACGATAATCACTTTTATGGCTACTCCAGCGCGGTCAGTCGTGTACATGCGCGTGTGTGGCTGTCCCCGTGCGATCTTTGACCTGCAGCTTTTTTTCGATCCACTTTGCTGACTTTATTTTTCGCGTGGAGGGCCGCAGATGGCTCCGCGGGAGGGACGGGATAGGAGAAGTGTCTTATTATTGCGTGTTTGGTGGGGTTCTGGATCATTTTTTTGTGGACAAGTTGGTATCGATAAGAGTGTTCTAAAAAGCAAATTACAGGAACGGGTACGTTGTCTCTGGGTCGATGTAATACATTGGGAAAACTCTTGAATGAGCTAGCTTACTTTACTGAACAATAAGTAACAGTAAAAGAGATCGTATCATTTTTTTTATGCCTGGATGTTCTCCCATTCTTCGATCGGACGTAATTTTCATTCGACGGATCAAAAAGCCACTAGCAACAACGAAAGAATTTCAAACACATTATACAGAAAGGTCTAGGAACCAAAGAAAATACAAAGAACCAAAAAAAGAGGCACGCTCACGTATAACGCATACGGAAAAATTTTCGCTCTCTCCTTCGCTTCCTTCTAAAATTTCGCAGCTCGGAATAAGATAACCAAACCACCACGCGGACCACAGGCTTCCCCTCCACCTATACGAGCTAGACGCCACGTACGTATGCCCACACAGTACAAGCCCAAGAGAACGCGGCACCACGAGCGACTCCCGCGTCCGACCAATGGCGACCCAGGCATGGCGCTCGAGGTGTGAATTATACATGAGAGGGGGGGGGGGCGCGGCGCCCGAAGAGCGCGAGCGAGGGAGGGGATCGAAGCCCTCGCGCCTCGGGAGGTATTAGGAGGGAGCTCTCTGCGTGGTGTCGTTGGAATTTATGCACTCTCGATCCGCCAGCGGGAGCAGAGTGACGCGTACCGGTGCGGGGATGGGACGTGTTGGATGTGAGGAGGGGTCGGGGTTTGAGGATCGATTGGGATCGAGGTGCGTTTTCCGCGGTTAATCTCATGAGGGGTTGGGAGGGTTGTGGTGTTTGGGAATTTGTTCGCGGGGCGGTTCGTGGTTCGTTTTAAACAATTATCATCTTTCAGACAGAGGCAAAACGTTTAATACATAGACACCCTTCCAATAGATGGACACTTTAACAATAAGAAGACAGTTATTAAAAAGTTTTATAGTAACTAATCGATCTAAATATTTTTATATGGGTTCCTGAAATAAAGCTCCAACTCATCACTTGTCGAATGGTTTTATTTTTAATCTTGAAATCGCGCGTTTTTTTTACTTTTCTGATCAAAGTGTCTATCTACTGGAAGGTGTCTATCTATTGGACGTTTTACCCCTATGATACAGTGATTTTACAAGTATCAACTATATTTTAGGAGATCACAACAAAACATGAAAACATCTGCTATTGCCGTCCGAACATTAAATTAGATTCAACGATAGATAAAATTTACCGTCCTAATAAGTGATTATCCGATCACTCGCAAAGGAGTTAAGAGTCATTTGAAGTAAGGGAAATAGTGGATCGAAGTGGAAGAGAATGAGTATATCTTTACTAAAAACAAGGGAACAATTATTTCGCTACAGCGAGATAAAAATTCATCTAAATATCTAGTTTTTTCATAATATCCTTTTTTCTCCGTCCAGACTATTTTTCTCAAAATAAAGATGAATTCATTTTCTTTGAAACTTATTGAAAGTGTAAGCTCCAAATGATTCTATAAACAGTTACATACCTATGGTTAAAAGCCGTACTTACGCGGAGAAAGGGTAAAGAGCGCACGAGACGACAAGTAGAACTAATGTGCATGTGTGTATGGCTCGACAGCCTGCACCCCTGATACGGCCTGCACGCAACTAATGAACCGGCTAGCGCGCCACCACAGATTATCACCCATTCCCCATGCGCCACTTTCACTCACACTATCCCGGTTCGTCGTAATAGGTATTAGGGTACCTGTTGTGTGGAACTTATGCAAGCGTTAACGATAGAGTATAATTATACCTATACACGTGTTCTATCGAACAAGATCTCCCTCCCGCCCGAGCGTTCTGGCTGTCTCTTCCAATCTCTCGTTTGTAACGTCTACACCTAGGTGGGTGGGCATTTCTACGCTAGGTAAAGTGGGGTACTCCCATCAACCAATATTCTAGTCGTTGGATAGCATGGTTCGTCATTTAAAAGGTTTGAACTTCAAAAACTCTGAAGTCTCTGATTTGGAGCTTTTTGGAACAAACTCACTGGCGAACTATTACAGGGCGGGTTCCGTTGAAAACATTTTACGCGAACGTTGTACAGACAACTGGTTTTGACATTCAGCCCATGTGAAACTAGCTTTTTTCTTTTGTAAATAGAGCCAAAAACGAGGTTTGACGCAACATATTATCAGTTGAGGACTTATTTCCTGATCATTAAAGACTGAGACTTTATTAATGCCTTTGACTTGGATACTTCAATATAATAATCTGCAGTCGCCAAATCATTCGCTTATCGAGTATTAAAGACCTAGTGATCGTTTCCCACATAAATCCACTAAATACCAATAATCCTTTATATTATTGTACAACGTACCTTCTTAATATGTATTCTTAAATAAAATCAATCAGAAATTCCAAAAATCTCACACGGGCAAGAAACGTATGTAATAATATTACCTGCGAATCCTTCAGTCCCAGCTTCTCGGCCAGTTTTTTACGGTCGGGCTTGCTGATGTACTTCTGCACCTGGAACCTCTTCTCGAGGCCGCGCCTCTGCTGATCCGAGAAGACGGCCCGTCGCATCATGCCCCGGCGAGGCTTGCCCCTGGCGCTACCGGCCCACGGGAAGCCCAGACTCATGCCCGCCAGTTCGCCGAGGCTGCCCTGTATCGCGACCGGGAAGCCGGCTCCCGCTCCGGGACCGCCCAGCTGGGGGTTTCCGTTGCCTGGATTGGCGACTGTTCGGATGGGAGGATTATGGATTAGTTGAAATATGTTTGAATGCTTTCTGGGTGGGTTGCCAGGTATTTTTAATTTTTTTTTTTTTTTTTTTTTTTTTTTTTTTTTTTTTTTTGTTTTGTTTTGTTTTTTTTTTTTTTTGTTTTTT